>JAAGNO010018799.1:0-12044 GCA_033439905.1 Ceryle rudis | reverse complement strand
GGTTCTTCTATGAAAGCAACAGACCACAGACCCACCTAAAATCCCCCCTCAACATATAAAGAAATTTTTTTAATTCCTTTCCCCCCCCTCCCCCCCCCCCCCCCCCCAAGCTATCAAGCACTTACAGGTTAAGCTACACCTAATCTTTTTTTCTCCACTCAGGCTCACATTTAGTCTCTCCCCACCATCTTTCAGTCCGTTCTTCTTTAGTCCAACCCAGCTTTTCTCACCTGTTTTTTTCAATATCAAAGGCAAACTACAAACCAGCACCTTTAAGCAAAAGAAATCCTCTCTCCCTCCAGGCATTTGCTTCTATCAGCTCTAAGTATCATTCATCCCTCAGCTGCACCTGCCTCATTTTGCATAGCTGCATTTTAAACCTGAGCTGCAATGTATTCTGGTTAAAAAACAAACTATTTAAAAATAAAACCAAACCAACCCCATCATGTTAGCTGCCTGATTTTAGAGAAGAAACAGACAAACACGCCAGTTGGTACAACACCGAAGAGTAGTAATTTCTGCTCTTGTTACATGACACCTTTTTTAAGATGAGGCAAAAACTCCTGCACTGTTAAACACGTGGCATGCAACAAATTTACACCATAGAATAGTGTTTCTTGTTGTGTTACCTACTTTTCTCAGCAGTGACATTAGCTTTTTGATCACAAAGAATCACCAAGGGCTTTCATGTAACTATCTGCACTGAAACCAAGATCTGATTTTTGATAATAAATGGCTGACTTGGAGCCTGACATCACACATACACAGCTCAATTTCCTTCTTCTGTGCCTTACTTTATATGCCTTTACCAATTCAGTAAACACAAATATCTTCCTTTCAAAAACCAGTTGCATCTTTCTTCTCAGCAGCCTAGTTGTGGCCACCTCTTTCAGTTTGACAAGGAAACATTTTGATCTGAGTTTTACTACCAAACTCATGATACCCCAAATTTATGGGACTCAAAGAACTTAAATTCTCCCACAGAACTCCCGACAAGGAAGATTTTATAATCTTTTCAGTTCCTTTGCTTACTTCATCCCAATTCCATGTTATGTTACAGGATAAACCAGTATCTTAAAAACAGTAAAAAGAGAAAGTGCCAAGACTGAAGCAGCTGGACAACACTGGAGTTGGGGTTTTTTTGTTGGTGTTTTTTTTTTACCCTTCTCTTAAAACCACAGTTTCTGCAACTAGACTGAAGTTTACTGCTTTCCTACAATGTCACTATGGAGTGTGATGCCCTGTTTATCTTAAGAAGTGATTAAAAAATGTCAAAAGCATTCTTTTATAAATTAGATAGAAAGTACCCGCTTAACAGCACCAACACCTTGTGTCTGCATTCTGAAATAGTAACTGAAGTTCCCTCAGGAATGCACACTCCATTATCTGCAGCTCTCTTTTACTGTTTGATCATTGCTTTTTCATGTTTAAGTGGACAATGACTCTTTTTGACAGATGGGCAGACTGAACTGGGTGAGGATCTTGTACCCACATCTGGAATCAGGTACAAGTTTGATCTAAAAACAAAACAAACCCCCAAAACTAGGAACCAGTCAAGGGCTTCCACTTTCCCCCCCCCAACACATACTTTTCAGATGCTATTACAATCTCCTGAGTGTTGTCCTGTTTTGCTTCTAATTTTTTTTCTCCTGAAAAATAAAAATACATTCAATTTACATTTAAAAATAGGTTGCAGGCAAGACCAACACTGAAGAACTACAGAAAAGAAAAACTACAGAAAAAAATATCTTTAAGTACACTTATTTTATGCAGCAGGCAAGATACAATTTACAAAGCTGGATTAAATTCTTCTGTTCCATTAGTAATATCCCCTTCAGAGACTCTTTCAAATTATGTTTTTTCTGTCGAAGAAAAAATGATGGATGAAAGATGTAGTAATACGCGGCAAGAAATCACTTGCTTTCCCCACTTGTTCCATAAAACGCCTGCACTGTAATACATAAACATTGATGCAGAATGTAGGTTCATGCTACATACATGTGCTGGATTTCTCCATCCCTTTTCTCCCAGCCACAGCAAAAGTGGCTTTCTTGATGCAAACACAGTACTTTAAATATTACGCACCAGCTTGGGAGTAGCAATTTCTAACTATTATCTGCTAAAGATTCAACTTTGCAAATGCTTATGTAAACAAATAACTTTACACTCTAACAAGCCCAACAAGGAAGTTTTGCAAGGTCAAGACTTACTAGTTTTCCCCCACTAGAACAGCCACATGTTTTTCAGTGCTACCTGAATGATCTTTTTTCAAAGGACCACAAAGTTCATCAACCCAGAAACTGACCTTCATTTTCTTCTCTTTGTTGCTGGTTTTTTTCATATACACAGTTTTGTGAAATACCTAATTTTCTGGGCCAAATTGGAATAGATAATATTCTTTGTCCCCTTGGAAACTGTTCTTGCCCAGAAACCTAAGAAAGACAAGACAACATGAGCCTTTTTCAGACAAATCTGATTTACAAACAAACCAAACCCAAAACCACAAAACAAAAAAACCACCAACAACACAACCCAAAAAGAAGAGTAGATATTTTTTATAAAGTTTAAAGTTTTAAATGAAGAAAAGCCCCAACCCCTTAGAGTAAATCTTTTGTAATAGCTTGCCAAATCTCTGTAAAAGTAACTCTCCTTAGGCGCACCCACTTTGCTTACTCTTATCTTTGAGGCTATCCAATTTTTTAAGATAGTTCTTGCAACACAAAGCTGAGAGACTACCAGAACATTTTTATATATTCTCAGCCCTGTTATGTTGATAACTTCTAGCAGACACTTTTATCTTCACAATTCTTCTGGGAGCAGACCAAGTCAAAGCAGGGCTTGAAACAACTACACACTAACACCACTGGGGCTCTTTTTCATGTTTTCTCATTTTATGTACTCCAGTTATATTCTATTAAATAGCATTTGACACCTCTAAAGGCTACATACAAGAGTTTACAACAACACACATCCAATCTGAAACAGTTCTGGTTGAACATCTAATTGCATTTTTACTTTTACAATTACTCTAGCTGCTGTAATTCCAAGTTTAACTAAAATAAGAGCCATCTTTCCATGGAGTGCACAGCAGGTATTTGATTAAACAGTTATTTTATCCTACTTAAAGACTGGGACACTTAAACACAGTGATACAATAATCCTGTGGACAACATTTCAAGAACAATTAATTTGTTTGCAAGTGTTTAATTTTAGAATGCTAGAAGTGGATACAGTATTCTGTAAGGCACAGCTAATACACCCAAGTTTATAACTCCACAGTAGCCTTCACTTTGCAGACTGTGTAAAGGGCAGCTGCAATAAATATCATCAGAGCTACAGCACGCTAGAACCACTCCATTAAATATTTTCATTAATCAGCATTAATCCTTTTTTGTGATAAGTGAAAAGCATAGCCTACCTTCCCTATAGCAAGTCCTTCATAATTTAACTTTCCTTCCTTTATAAATCTGTACAGTGGAGAACCAGGAACAGAATTGAAGTCACCACAGATGATAATTGGACAAAAGGTACCATCCTTCTGAGGGGCAACACTAGCAATCTCTGCCAGGAGTATTGCCAGTTGGGTCAGTTTGATGTCCCCTCGCCTTGGGTTATACAGCAGATGTGTATTGGCTATACAGATTGCAGCATTAGTTTTGCAGTGAAATCTAGGCTGCAAAAGCAGCACCAGTCCAACGTTGTCCCTGTCCAAGAGTGGAATATCATGGCGAAAAAATTCCACAGGGTTTGATGAAATCAGGCTAAATTTGGAAGTTTTGAAACAAATAGCACAGCCATCAGGTTTCCTCCCTGTCCTCATTTTATACTCACAGTGATACCCTGCAAGAAAGGCAATTAAAAACATAAAACACCATTGTAAAAGAGAAACTATTAAAAAAAACAAACCAAAACCCCAAAACAATTAGAAAAACCTCAGGCTACCTTTCTCACATGGCAGTCAACACCCAATCTGAAGTATCACAGACTATGGGAAGTTCACATAGAAAAGTGAACCCAAGAGTCTTTTTGCCCTGTCTAGCTTGAGTTTAAATATGACAGGAAACCTGGTCTAATACCTTTTGTGATATTTAAACATCTACATACTTTAAGATACCAGGCATGTTTTCCTCATGTGGAAATAAAAAAAAACCCACACCACCATAATCCAACAATAAAAAAAAACCCTCCAAAAGTCACAAAGAAGCGGACTTGATTATTGAAGTTTTTTCAGGATGTTACCACAATGGTTTAGGAGTAATACCAGTGAAGCATTTATCACTGTAAGTCATAAATCACCATCTAAAACGATTCACAGAACAAAGGTCTCAGGCATATTTACACAATTATGTAATTATCCAGTAGAGCAGCAAGCAGGAAGCTTTCAAACAGGGAAACTAAGACAGTTGTCAAAATGATAGTTTCAGAGTTCAAACAAGTCCACCTGAAAACAGCAAATTGCCAAGTTCTTCATTTTATGGAGAGGTTAAATGCAGATTTTAATGAAACCTGATCTATGTAAGAAAAAAAAAAAGGCAAAACAAAACAACAAAAAACTAAATCTTGAAACAGTTTTTGCCTTTTTAAAACACTTCTCTGCCCAGCCCATGCCAAATGAATTCACAAAGTACAGCTCCATGAAGTGGAGCGAGTCAAACACTAAGCCCAGGCCAGTGCTGGAACAGAGGATTCCTACTCCTCTCTCCCAGCTCTGGACCACGTGCTCCTGCCACTTGTGGTGGCACTTACTGTTAACTCAGTAAACGAACAGAAAACTAATCCAGGAAAATAAAATTATTTTGGATAGCATTCTGCTGGCCTGGTGGATTTCACCAGGACAAAGGTCTAGTGAGTGCCAGAACTAGCTCAGAAGGGGCAGGATATACATCTGGGAGCTAAGGAGAAAAGGAAGAGCTCCAGATCCTCATGTATGGCAGCAGGAATCTCAGCTGCCCACAAGCCTGGCTTTACAGTGTTATTTCACATTTCAGTGTATTTAAATCGGTTTCTACCTTCTTTACAAACACGCAATTCTAAGAGCTAGACTACCTGCAACCAACCAAGAAAGAAAGAAAAAAGTATCGGTCCAGTGCCACTCTTTGAACTGTCTCCTTCTGGCATCACACAAGTACCAGCACGAGGAAGAGAGCAGGGCCCTGGGACTGGAAGGTGTAGGGCACAAAAGTTTTTGATCAGTATAAATCACTATGGAATCACACCCCCGGCAACATGTTATCTCCATAAATTCACATGGGAGGGTGTTAAGACAGTGCTATTTAGGCTGACTGACAGTACTAGGATAAACTAATGAATATAAACTACCCATGGATTAAATTTAGTGTTGATATTTGGAAGGTTTCAAGCCAGGAAAACATACTCTAGAAAAGCTATCCAACAGCAAGAGCGGTAGAAAACACTAAGGTAGTTTCAAGAGAGCTCTTGATTAATTTATAAAAGGGGGTATGCCACATTGCCAAATGTGATGGCAGGAGACTCGATTCTTTATACGAGAGGCTTTTTGAGGAAAACAGTACTAGGGCAGGGAAGATGGCAACATATTGTTAACAGAGTTTTATCATACCCAGCGATTCCAAACTTGACTTGATCTCTGTTCTGTAGTGGTCCTCTTGGACTTCTTGTAAACAGAGTACCTAAGGCAAAAGCTTACAGTTAAAAGATTTTTGTAAACACATCAAAATATTACTGTATCATCTCTGTGGCCAGTCTGTACAGGTATAAAAAATAATGCTGAGGTTTTTTTGCCTTCATAATCCCCCAAAAGGATGCACTCTCCTATGCTATTTAAGATTATGAACAGCGCCCCAATTCCTCCCACCCTTTCTCAGGCAGACATACATGTCAGATGTGAAATCAAATTTCATCAAAATAGGGACCTGATAATATGTTCTAAGCAGTTCACAGGAGGGCTAAATGCCAGAGCAGGGGGATGAAGAGGCCAAGGGCACACTTTTTATTAACCACAGTGGACAACAAGCTTCCATATTATAACAACAACCTGAACCAAAGATCAACCTCAAAATACTACACTGAGTTCTGAGCATCTTGGAGCATTCTCCCTGCAAAGTGCAGTTAACACACAGATTTACAACCACCCCGAGACTCTGATGAAGGACTGAGTACCTGAAGGGTAATGAGGTAGTGCTGCTTGTTTTAACAGCAGTGACAGATTCCACTTACCCAGCTGACACTACCTCATTCAAAGTCTCAATGGACAACCAAATCTCAAGCAATATTCTGAAGTCTCTGCTTCACTTTAAGGTTACAGTTCAAAACAGTCAATCAGTTAAAAGTTTATATTGTTTAGCAAGAAATTTCTTTGCACAGATGGCAGCTGCACCTTACTGTGGTCTGTGAGCAGCTGCTCATCATGACTCAATGCATGCAACATATGGCATCACCTCTTTACCCCAGTGCTGCCTTGCGTGGCTCTGCAGATTTTAGCAAGTACCTTGAACCAAACTGCTCTTTGCTACAGAGGCTGGCTTTGGCTCCAACTCTTCCATCCCGGAGAACTGTCCGTTAACACAAATAGCACCAGGAAGATCCTCACCAGAGTCCCTCTGCCCAATGCTCCTCCCAGAAAGCCCACTAATGTATCTGACTGTGAAAATACATACACACAGGATGTATAAATGTATTGGGAAGAAAGGAAGTGCTTGAAGGTGACTTTAATCTCCAGTTTCCTGGCTATGTGCTAACCTTCTCATGTGGCACAAGGTAGTTTTTTGTGTTCTCCCTAATATAACTACTTTACATTTTCCATATTGTTTTGACATGAAAATATTGGATTCTATCACCAAACTTTTATTGGCCTGAACAACTGAAGCAAAAATTTTACTGACTTGACTTCCTGATTAAGACTAATAAGTGATAAACATCCTCAAAAGCAAACAAAAATCCCCACAGCCAACCAAAAACACAGCAGTGTATTGTTTCAGACCCAAATATAGGCCGAAGTTCAGAGTTATGTTTCAGTAGACAACAGCAAGCTTGTTCACAACGCAAATGGTGCGGAGTACCACATAAAGCGAGAAATGAACACTGGAGAGGAATACTTCTGGACCAGTCTCACAGGAATGCTAACATCTGCATCCTCCTCTCAGCCTTGGACAGTAATCTCAGTAAAACAGAGATCCACACAGCAGCGTCATCACTCCAGTCCTCATACAATCAAGAAATAAAACATTTGAGTTTGCCTTCCAAATAAAGAATGATGACATGATAGATTATACGTTCTCCATCACCTGGTCTAACAAATGGCTCTGAAGGATTAGCAGCCAGATTTTAGACAGGGACTTTTGATTCACTGAGCCTACAGACACTTGATGTAACTACCACCTACAGAAATATGAAGTCAAAGTCACACACCTGGAAGTTTGAAAATGTCAGTCCTGGAGATTGCCTTAATTTGACCCTCCCGTGTGTACACATACTATTTTTTCCTCCACAAAAGACTGGCATGCAAGATTAAGAGTTCGTGAATAATGGCCAACTATTAAATCCTGCACGTCCTTTGCACTAAATAACTTATGTCACAATTAAAGAGCGAGCCTCCATCTCCGGAGCTTCCTAAACAGTACAGTCCCAGAAGCTGAAACTATCCCGGAGAAGGGTGCCCTGTTCTCCTACTCTAAGCATCTACCATTAGCTACTGTTACAAACATAATACTAGACCAGGTGGACCTATATCTGCTCTTATATTCAAAGCCTTATTTACAGCTCTCTCCTAGTGTGCTCTGGGCAAAGACTAAGAAAGATCTGTGTAAAGAAAGATGATTTTGGAATGGTAAAAAAACTGCAGTGTATCAGCAGAATATCAAAGTCATACCAGTGAGAGCATTTCAGGAATTTATAGACAAAAAAGGCAACAATGAATAATATGTAGAGTTCGCCTTTGCCATAAGTTCAGATCACACAGAATACACAAATTGTGTAAGCATAAATCAAAACTACTGGTACGTGTGACATAACTAAAAGCTCAGTTGGATTCACTAGACAGTGCACCTATCAAAATAATCAACAGCAAGAATTTGCTGCTCCAGTTTATCAGCTCTTAAGAAATATTTTTATGTCCATTTTCTACTCACATCAGCATCCAGCTGTTTGATTTCTTGCAGAATGTTGGGAAATCTGTATGTCCAGATTAACAATCGTTGCCTACAGTGTTTGTATAGGTGGGAGTTATCTTCTAGCAAATTCTGTGAGAGGATATTGTAAGACATGACTGTAAAATCAAATTTTGCTTCACTTTCTGTATTGCTTTGGTCAGTTTCTTTATTTTCAAAGTTCTTTATTTTCATTGTTCTACTGTGGTGGCAGAAATATTCCCAGTGTCTTTTGACAGTTCCTGTTAAAAACACATGAAGCAGAAAAAGTTATGTAATACACCATATGACTTCTTACTGCTCTTTGAAATCATTCCACTGACAACTACTTGTCTTTCAAATTGCTTAAGCAATTCTAAAAGCTATTTGACTAACAGTGATTTAGACCCTTGCTTAAGATGAACTTTATATAAGCATCAGTAAAAACCAAAACAAACAAAATCCAATGCCCAAACAAAGCACAAAACCATTTGTTGTCATGGATTTCAAACTGCTTTGAAATTAGTAATGTTTTAAGGAGATGGTTGCAGACAGACTACATTACCCTGCTCCCTACAGAAAGGCTGTCAAACTGGTAAACCAAATCCAGTCTGTTGACACAGGCTTATGCTGCCTTCTGCCACTACCTTCACAGTGCAGATGGGGTATATCAGCCTGGGATGAATCCTTTAGGGCAGCACATGGGCATCTTGTTGATCTCTCTGACTAACAAAGGGTTAGGAATCAAACAAAAGGTTCAGCTCTAGCCTGTGTACAGTCTGAAAAACTCAGCAACAAGCTGCAACAGAATCCATAATAGCGGTCCCAAAACAGATAATGAACCCAGTTTCCCTCAATGACGTTAAGAAACTAAAAAATTAATAAGCCTCAGAATTACCAAGGACTTATGAAATGGTTTACTTTGCCTTCCTGCCATTCCTAGATTCATATTTAGTAGTATCATTATATGAAAGTTTTTTAGACTAGATCTCCCAATTATTTTTCAGATATTTATTTCCCCACTTACAAAATTCAGGAACAAAGAAAGATGCCTTTCAGCCTTTATGTCCAAGCTCATCTGAGAGCATACTGAGGTCCAGGTATCTGTGCTATCAACCTGTAGCAGACTGCAGCTACAGCTGTTAGTATTGGCCCTATTTGGGTAGGAAATTTCATCACTGTGCTTACATTATTCAAATATTTATGTAGTATTTGCAACACATACAGCAAGGATCTAGGTACTGTTTCTATAGTGGGAGAAAAGCCGCACTGCTCCCCAGCAGGTTACTTG
Organism: Ceryle rudis; assembly: GCA_033439905.1. Lineage (NCBI taxonomy): Eukaryota > Metazoa > Chordata > Aves > Coraciiformes > Cerylidae > Ceryle > Ceryle rudis. Next base: position 2,651 of record JAAGNO010018799.1, on the reverse strand, counting down.
CATTACAATTCCCTTACAAGATGTGAACAAAAGACAGCTAGGAATGACCACAATGCTGACCACACTCTTAGATAAAGGTAAGTCAAAGAGAGTTGAGAGGACTCGGCAACAAAGGCACAAAGCAAACGCCGTTTCTTCAGATCCTAAAGATGGTTATGAAGTTTCTGAGACTTATGGATATTTGTGTTCCAAATCCCTTTGATATGCTCATGGCATCTGTCACTCCTTTTGGTCACAATACAACTTCCAGTTTATTTTGTTGAGACAGTAATTTGTGCAAGAGGGACATAATTTTGACTGTGCCCCTCTATTTGCTTGGCAGTAGATAAAACTGTTAATACCCACCATACTCAGTAAGGATGCTACACAGAAGATTACACCTGTAATAAGCTAACGTAGACATTTTGAAGTTTCATGAAAGTCTGTTACTGAGTGGGTAACCATCCTTGCACTTCTTGTTGTGTTTACCTGAATAAATGCATTTGCCAGTTGCTCTGTCAGTCATGGGCTAACACAAAATTTGCTAACATGCCAGTAGCAGAATACAGTTGTAGAAACAAAATTGCACAATCACATGGGAAGCAAACACCATTAAAACTCAGTCTGTTACTTCTCCGTTATCTAGGTCACAGATAAATCAGCTGGCTCAGAAAAAAAGCCAGCTGAGGTCCAGCAGGACTTACGAGCTCAGGTACAGTACAAGGAATGAAGCTGTACAACTGTCAGCTCACCTCAGCCCTATGGTGAGTTAGCTACATCTTTTTGCTTTATAAGAGTTCCCAAATTAACAGACATGATCTGGTGACATAAAATACAAGTTTAAAAAAGTTACAGTTGTATGATGCTGCTTAAGACAGATGTTTTCTTGAAAGATATGCCAAGAAAAACTGTAACTCAAGAAGTGCAGGCAATGTTGCTTATAATTTGTCACGGGTGCTTAGCATCACAAAAAAACAAGGAAAATGAGCAAAGAGCATATTTTACCTTTCTTGCTGCTATGTTTTTCTTCATTCTGTGCTTCAGAAAGACACAATGCTTCCTTCTGACTACAGAAGTTTGTTTCTTCTTCAAGAGTTGAAGTGTCATGCTGGCCGCTGAGTCTTCTCTTCTTTGTCAATGGTTCTTCTCCCTCAGATTTCATACCGGGGTTAGGCAGATGAAAGCAAGAACTTTGCATAAAGTTATCAAGCTGCCAATTAGCGTTCTGAAACTGTCTCCAAGGTCCAAAAAATGGAGGGAGTCTCCAGTTTGTTGAGAAATCAGCTGGAACAGGAAGTGGAAACGAGGCCCAGGGATAGTGTCCGGCCCATCTCATACAGCTGGAAACCGGGCTGTTCAAGGCAAGTACCTGAGAACCATTCCAGTGGGCAATCCAGTCTCTGCCCAGCCTTTGCACATGACGGGGCAGCATGGAGTGTCTACCAGAGAAAGCACACATTTCAGTACCTGCACACAACTACATCCACCTGCAGAAGGCTGTGGAGGCAAGTCATACTGCTCATGACTTATACAAGATACGCTTTCTCTACACGTTAATACATACAAGGTAGCCAAACCTTTTTAGAGGCTTAGAAGATACTTAAACCTTTATGAAAAGGATGTGCAAAGTGGGACTTCACATGGCAATCTTTTATCTTTTTTCCCCTTCAGATTTACAAAAGCCATTTAATTGCCAAACTCTATCCATATGAATAACTGTTTACAATTTATTTTCTGACTTAATGAATTGAACTATCAGAGCTTTTGAATGCTCAGTGGAACGATCTTATAAAAGGTCATTTTTACATGTTGCATTAACTTTGTGGTAAGACTATCTAAAAGGAATCAGAAAACCACTTTCCTCCAAACAGTCGGAAAAAAATTTGTTTAAAAAGCCATTGACGTGGCTCAAACCACAATGCCACCAAACCAGTGAAACAGAGGTACTAATTCTCATGGCATCTCTGGCACCAGCTTACAGACTAAATTTGTCTTATTCCTTTTCCAGATGGTAAAAAACACAGCTTAGTGATTAAAGCTATGAAAATAAGGTGGGTTCCCCCCTCCCAGGAAAAAAAAAAAAAAAAAAAAAAAAGTTTCTCAACTAAAGCACAGGAAGGAAGGCTGAATAACATGAAACTGTTTGAGCTTCCTCATGGTTTAAATAAGGTGCATAAGCTTACAAACAAAAGATACCAACGCTCAGTAGTTGAACTACAGCAAGAACTTCCTACCCGCCACTCAGCCTAGTGAATAAGCCTAAATACAACCTTCGGCGGTTGTTAAATACAAACCGGCTCGTCCTGAACCAGCACTTTCCACTTCAGCGCACCGGAAGCAGCCTCGACAGGCAGAGAAGTGGAGCACACCCCAGGGCACCGCGCACGGCATAACGATGGAGCTCAAAAGAAGAGGCACCACTCCCTTGCAAAAACCTCCTGAAACACCTGTTTTACCCAAAAGGGCTCAGAAACTCTCCCTTCCTCCAACAGCCCAGCCCCAGGCGAGTATTTCCCCACAAACACCGACACGCAGCAACGGAAAACCCTACACCCGCGCTGCATTTTGTTTACGGCGGCCCTACTCTGGCTAATGGCGGGTATTTAAAACGAGTGATTGTCAATCACCCACAGGGAGACAACTTCATCATATTCTCCAGGAATTCCTATAAC
>JAAGNO010018798.1:11618-35025 GCA_033439905.1 Ceryle rudis | reverse complement strand
TGAAGTTATAGATCTATATATATAGATATATATATCTCAAAGATATAGATAAGCTCATCTGGACAGAACTGAAGTGCCAAAAAAGAAATGGAACAGAAGATACCTAAAGAGATCAGAATTATGACAGAAAAATACTTAAGGTTTCTTTTGAACAATACAAGTTGTGACATGACTTCCAAGTGTTTCTGTGCACAGAGGTGCTCAGATTGCTGGCAACAGCCACACAAGACACATCTATCTGTTCCAAGATCCATGGTGATGACCTTATGCTTCTATTGTCTATGACACAAAAGAATCCACTTCTTATTAATAAAGAAAAAGTCAGGCTCTCCCATTAGAATTCTCTGCAACTTCTTTTAATAAACAAAATTACTGGCACTATTCCAAATGCCATCCATTCACAAAGCAGTGAAGTGGGCAGGGAAGCTATGATGATTATGGTAATCACATTAGATACCACAGGAGAGAAAGTTTGAAAACAAACAAAAACAACCCCCCAAAAAACACTATTCAAAATGGATAACTTTTTTTAAAAATAAAGACATAAAGACACAAACATCCTACACATTCATTTAAATTATAGAGTATACTACTTAACCAGGTCCAAAAAAAATTTTTTAATCAGTAAATGGATATTGTTAAACCTGCTTGATAGTTGAAAACCTTTGAATTGGAAGCAGAAACTAGACAATGAAAAAGAACTTAAGATTTCTAGGAAATATAAATCCTAGATATGTTCATGCATTTGGAGACACCTTTATAAACCAAGTAGGAGAAATCATAAGTCTAAGCATTTTCCTACAGATAAGCTAAAAAAGCAGCAGACTGATTTTTACCCCTCAGTTTCACCCCATTTAATCCCCAACAAATACCATCACATTCATAACTGTGAGTAAATAAGCAGCAGAGTTTCATTCTTAGTTTCACTCAAATAAGAAAATCCATCAATGCACATACAGGTAATTCTTTACACAGTCAGCTTTGTCTCTTACATGTCTTGCTCTTAAACCTTCCAAAACAAGCCCAGACCTCCTTCCACCACTACGTTGCAGTTATTCCCTTTTCCATGCTGTCTAGATAGGAAGCATAATCCGGGAGGAGGGAAAAAAAGACGACTGGTTTCCTGTTATGGAATGTGTACAGATGGAAATGTGGAAAGCCTCGTATGGACAGAAATCTGGTACAAATTGACAAAAACACTGATAATTCAGTCTTCCAGACTTTTTGCCAGAATGGCAAATAGCTTGACCAAATTTAGATGAAAGCCAGCAAAATGCAACTCCACATTGTTTTTAAATGTTTAAAAATCAGAATAAGGAAAAGTAATTATATTTTTTCCTAAACCTCTCTCTTAACCTTTCTAAATTTAAATCAAAACCTTATCAAAAACAAATCAACTGTCATTAAAGATCACCTTCAGTCTGAATTTTGGCAAAACTACAAACAAGTGAAAAGACATATTCATAAGTCTTATACAGCCTTATTTTCAGGCAGAGGTATAAGTACCTTACTTAAGGATGTTTTGGTTTCATTAAGGGACAGCTGGCCTTTTATACTACCTACAAAGAGAGAATTTCATACAAATGAGACAACACATCTTCAAATAGGTCTCTTTACCACGAGACTGTGATCCCTGTGAAGAGAGACAGAATAATGGTACTGTCATATAGAGACAAATCAAGAATGATTTATCTTAATTTAACCTAAATGTATATTTCCTGATGTTTACACCTTTCTATGAAACTTTACACTTCTACTGGCATTAAATAATTTTATAGTAAATAAATCAGTAAAAAGGGGATTTCTAAAGTTCTCCAATTTGTCAGTTCTTATTTTATTGATTTCGTATTATGTCAGCAGAAAAAGCAATGTTTCTAAAACTAAACAAAAATAAAGATTCACAGGTTAGATGTAACTTTCTACACTTACATGCATATAACCTCACAAATCAGGTTCCAGTCTTCTGTCTCCAAATGTATTCTTTCTAAGTCAGATTTTTTTTAAAGATCTTTCTAAATTTAAGACCCAGGTATTACAGAATTAAAAAATTATTCAGAACAGACAAATAGATTGGGAAGTTACTTAATGGAAGGTACTAGGCACATTTACTGGTTTTTATGCTTTCTGAAGTGTTCATGAGTGCTACTTGGGAATGGATAGTTCAAGTGTGCAGCTTAATTTTATATGAATAAAAACTAAACAAAAACTATGGCATAAGGCAATACAGTCCACTGTTTGTAATATGCTAAATAAACATGTCTTGAAATAAGGATGAAATAAGAACTGTTATAAACTTCAATATTAATCCTTTTTCTTATAATCCCCCACAAAACCTGAAATTTAAGTGGAAAGGTTGCTGCTAATCTTCATATGCCTTTTTTTTTTCTCCCTCTAAAATGGCTCATTGGGTTTTAAGCAGTATCTTCAAATGCATACAACATACTAAAAAGCAATTCAAAACGGAAAGATTCTACAAACACAAAAAGCAGGCTGAAAGAATTTCTAAATACAAACACACGGTATAAGTAAAAAAAAAGCTGAAGACAAATCGATATAAAAATCAGTATTTATGTAAAAAAATAATGCATTGCATATTGTAAAATCAGTCAATACCAGTATTCACCTTCACACGGGTTTTTAGATTTTCAGCCTTCAAAAGGTTACATAGCAAGGAAAAGAGATCGTAAGTACATGAGAGGCAGACTCCTTCCTATTTCCATCTCAGAAATTTATACCCTGAACCAGCAGGGAAATTAGGAGAAGAGTACAAATTCTGCTTACAGCAAAGCGTGGTTTTCTACTGCTAAAGCATTCATCCAGTTCATATGGATCTGGGAGTCAGAGCCAGCCTGCTTTTGTCAAAGAAACAGACACAAAAATTAAGCTTCTAAAACAGAGTTGGGATGAAGGTGCAAGTCAGTGAGTGGATCCTCCATGCTGAAGACATTTTCTGGAATCCATAAACTCACTCTATGAAGACTTCATCTCAGACAGGTTATCCAAGTTCACATATACTTTACAAATACATTTCATACCATGCAAGTTTAAATAATATTTTACTGTTACACTAGAACTCTTTCTTCATGTTTTTCTCTGAAAAAAAGTTTGTATTACACTAAGATAACTAAAAAAAGCCTAAATCCTTACCTGTAGAAATCACTATTACCCTATTGACAAGAATTCATTCATGTAGCTGAGGGTCTGCCCCAAAACCATTTTAAAGCCATGTTATTAAAAAATTCTCTAAGAAACGAATCTAATATACAGTTTGGTGAAGCATCAGAACTCATATTACAGCTCTTCACTTTTAGGTACTAAATACCCTCTAGTAATTATCAGGCAATAATTCTTAGTAAGAAAATACAACAGCAAGAGATTTTCAACTGTTGTTGGTTCTGGGTTTTTTTCTACTTCCAAAATGCCCTATAAAGCTGCAAAATCATGTACTTTTAAACAACACTGTAAACCAGACAACTTCAAACTGAATTATTGCTAAAAAATCCCTCAGCTCTGCTCTTTTTGACATGACTCAATGATGTAGACAAAAATGCCAACATTAAAAATTCTCTGTATCTACTGACAAGAGAAAACTAGTATCTCAAACTAGTCATTCATTTCTTCAGAAAATCGTATTTATAGTGTGCAGTTTACATCTAAAACAAGAGAAATAAGATTGTCAAAACAGTACTTCAACATGTAAGAGATGAACAGATAAAGGCACATATGGATTGTCAATTATTTTATCACATTTCTTTGAAACAGAGTCTTTTCTGCACTTGTAAACAACTTTGTTTACATAAAGGCTCGCACCATTAAAGTGAGGTTAGTGCTGCTGACTCAGTTATTGCTACATTCACAGTTCAACAGAATTTTAGACAATATGAGGTACACTCCCAATTAGAGCCATCTTCATTTCTTCCTTGTTCATTTGATCATTAGGTAACTGAATTATGCAGACTAAAACTACTGACCAGACAGTAATACCCAAATCATCAGATCCATGATAATCATTAGCAGTGATTAAACTTCAAAAAAGCAAAAAGTCACCTTTGCAGAAAAAAAGTTCCTGTTCTTCATTACATGAACATTTTCTTCATTTTTATGTATGCTAGTAAACTCATCTGGGCACATTAAGAGACTATTCAAGCCATACTAGAGTTTTTGCACCTTTTGACCAGTATGCTATTTCAGTCTCTTGATTTAATAGCTTGGGAGTAAAAATCACCTTCCCTTTGATCTTCTGGCATACAAGTCTCTTATGCTTTGTGCTAGCTGCTTTATGAACACTTTGTATACTCTTCCACAGTATGTATGCATGGTTTTCCGTAATTCCAGTTCTAGGGGCTGCAACAGGGAATGAACCAGGTCATCTTCAAATGAGTACTGTTAAGAGGTCAAGAAAATAAGATTTAAGGTAAATACAGACGTGTGTCATTATTGAGAGTTATTAAAGAGTTTTAATAAACCTATAGGAAGCCAGTATGATTGTCAAAGGCACTTTTATACATGTTCTCAAAAATTCAGAGAGCTTCTGCATGCAGTATTTGAAAAACACCTCCAAATTACAGAATTATTCTCTAATGCTTTCAATAAGCCTAACAAGCAAGATTAAAAAAACAAAAACAAACAAACACACACCCAAAGAAACAAAACAAACAAAAACCCTCAAAAAACAACCAACCCCCCACACACACACAGACAAAACCAACCAAACAAAAAATACACAAAAAAAGCCAAACCAAACCATAACCTCAAAAGCTTCAGCAAATTAACATACCCAGACAGGCATGGAGGCAATTTAAAATGACCTTATTAACGTAAAGATTTACAGATCTAAAATGATTTATGATCATTTTTTTGTTGAACAGTAAATTTCTTGAATGACATACAACTTTTAAGGAATGCAATTCTTTTCAAATTATAATGAAACAATAGTTTGAAAAGTGGCACTACTAAAGTTTCATTAAATTGAATGATGGTCAAACACATACTATGTTTAACACAGACATGAAATAAAGAAGTCATTAATTCAACAGTGCAATATTTTTATAAACAAATTATAAGCTAAGAATAGCATTTCAAAGTAACATAATTTTGTTCATCTTATTACCACTGAATCAGTAGTGTTTTACATACTTTCTCTGACATACTCATAAACCAAATGGGGTCATAAATAAAAATAAATCCTTTTTTCTTCTGTTTTTGACAATACTCAAAGGAAAAAAAGAAATCGTATTTTTATGGAAACACATTCACTTTCCCTGCAATGTGTTCTCAGACCCCCAAAAGTACTTTTCTTCATTTTTATATCCATATGACAACATGTAATAAAGCACCATTAAAATATACTATTGATTTTTGAAGGTTATACACACACAATAGCCTGCTACATTAAAATGTGCGTCAGTGCTAAATTTTACAGCTCTTCAGTGAGTATACTGATGTAGTGATAAATAGTTTATTAGATGACTTATTTGCAGAATGAAAAGAAGTCACTGTGCTTAGTATTTAAAGGAACAGCAACATATTAATTCACTGAATCTCCAGAAAAGGCCAAAACATAGTATTTAAAAAAAATAAAAGTATCAGTTCAAATCTAGCTACAACTACATCTTAAAATGTTGCAGTAAATACACACAAACTTCGTGAAGAAAAGCTTTTTTCTGCATTTTAAAATCTCCAGAAAAATGAAGCTTCTGGTGACTACCAAATTCTCATGCAGTTTATTACTTGTATTTATTAAAGGAATGGTAATAAAGGCTTTTAAACAGACATTGACGACTACAGACAATGTTTTAGAATCCTAATCTAGACATAGTCTACACAATGCTTCAAAAGATGCTCATCACAAGAGAAAAACACTGGAATTCTATCCAAGCAGTAAATGAAAAATTGGTAAAACTCTTGGCATCACTTAAAAGAGAAAAAAAATACTTTTTTGCAATCAAGGTAAGTATTAACAAAAGCTACAAAATACAGGCAACACTGTAGATAGAGGTACATTAAAAAAGTAACTTCAGACAAGTACAATGCTGAAAATACTTACATTTTTTATTGCTTCGTAGACAGCCCTAAAAGTTGGTTGTTTATCATCATGGTAAACACCTCTGTTTCCATGAAGAATAAATATACCATCTTCTTCAGCTTCCTTACAATTACTTCCATAGATACAGTGGTCAGGCCGATAATTCCATTGGCAAGGAAAGACATAAAGACTTTCTGTGCAGAAAAATGAGAACTCCAGATTAAGTATCAAAATCGTTTCAGGAAATACATTAATCTTCTCTATATACGTAAGGCTACTTTGTAAACTTCTGTAGTTGTTTTGAAACCTAACAGCTAATTACACTTCAGCAATCTCCAATGCTGTCTCTCAGAGTAAACACTTTCAGAAAACAAAAGAAATTAAAAATTTCTTAAATATCTTCACTGAAACATCAAAGAGTATTTTCCTGGATTTTTGAACATCCTAGAAAAGATCAACTTTGTTATGTTGGACTTAGAATCAAAGTGGATTTACCTGGATTGTGAAAAAACATAATGTTCAATAAATCCTGATCACCCCATGTAATGTTCAACTTGTATTTCTTCAGCAGTGGCATAAGAATTTCTCTCCACTGTAACCGGACTGGTGTCATATCATTCTATTAAACAAAACAAAGCAAAACAACACACATTCAGGACAATTATATTGATAAAGAAGGAAAAGCCCTACAGAAACACAGTAATTTGCTTTTTAAAATTAGAAGTCTCAAAAGTATAGATGGTTTCTTCCTTTTAAACAAATGAGCACATTTAAGGAAAACGGTTATGGATATTTCCAATATGCTTTATTTGTCAATTATCATCTTATAATGAAAATTACATGCATATACTACTTCTGTTTAACTACCACATTAAATTTTTGTCTTCAAGATTTCCCTCAAACATCTTAAATCAAGATTCTAAGAAACGGTAAGGGGTTTTTTTTAATATTGCAGTAGGATCCAACACAAAAACTGCATTTAAGTGATGCATGCAGGTAAATGGGCACTATTTAAACATTCACCCTTCTTGAAATTTCTCTATTCAAGGTGATAATATATACAGGTTTTAAAGTTAAATTCAAAAATTAAATCTAATTTGATATAAAATTAATTATTAAATAGTTGCAAACACATACAGTGAAGAAATATTGGCCACAAAACAGTGCACAAAACCATGGAAATCCTTCAAAGGTTTTCAAAAGAATTTTCATTGATTTGAACTAATTTATTTAGTTAACGAATTTCCACAGTTAATGAACTTTCACTAGGCAGTAAGGCTCTAAACCAACAGCTGTTACTTAATTCCCAAATTCTTGAGTTAGCTAAATCACTTCAAAGGAAAAAGAGAAGGAATTCTTCTAAGGTTTTTGCCTGAGACGGTGCTACTTGGAGAAAGCTGGTCTACACTGAACTCCACATTATCAAAGGAGTTACCATCTGCAGCATAACAGGTTACATATTCTAAAGGTAATTTCTTGCCTTTACACTATGTTATGTTTAAACTCTACTAGAACAGAAAAGGAACAAGGCTGCTCACAATGTACCCTCTCCTTCAGTATCAAAGACTTTCTTCTCTGAGCCTTTCACTGACAAACTAGAAAGTGGAAAAATTAGCAGTTCAGTTTTTAGTCTTTCCTCAAATTCGTTTGAGGAAATTTCAGCCAAATATGAAGGGTTTTCAGAATAGAAGACTAAAAAAAGAGAAATACTATCAGATTTCAGACAAGAATTAATACAAAAAAGATATACAGCTTATATTATATAAGAAGCCAAATAGAATATTACAGTCCCTTCTGTACTAAAAAAAATTATGACTGTGATTGCTTGCAAGTATTTGATAAGACCAGGCATAAGAAATGCACAAGAGAATTCTGCTCTAGTAAGAATTATCATTAGGCTCAGTACAATGTGATTAGAGGAAAACACAGGCTTAACATTGAACTAAAACCCTCCAAAAAGCAAATCAATCAAACCGAATCCACATGTAAAGATTAATTCCTCACCTGAACTTTGTCATCCATAGAATACTGACCAAAGGTTTAAATTTAAACTTGATGTAATAATTAAAGCACAGTTAAATGAGTTCTCTGATACCAGGATGATCATAACAGAATATACAGTAGTAAAAAAAGTTTTAGCGCAACCCATAGAAACACTACTTTAAATTGTTCAAGTCATTATTTCATATAATTTCATATAATTCATTTAACTCATATAGTTTAAATAGCAATGAAATCCAGAGTATATCCCAAGGAGATGCAAAGCAGATAACAGCATACACCACGTTGCCAGATGTCCAGAAGCAAATGCTACTTGACAAATGACACCACCAGATTAAAGAATTAGAAACTGTAATATTCCAATAAACTTTGCATAAGTAGGAAATAGCTAGATATCAATTTATTAACACTGATGTATCACGAAACCAGTGTACAAATCACAGAGCAAGAGAAACTATGTGAATAGTAGCACAACCTCCCTCTTTAACATTCTACTGTAACAGTGAGGTCCAACAGCGTGAGAAGTATAATGCTCAAGTTCAATCAAAACTGACGATAGAATTGCTTTCAAAAAGTTATTCAAGTAAATATGAGAAAAATAACTCTAACTTAAGGATTTCCAGAATATAAGACTCCTCTCCAATATTCAACATGGTGCAAAGAAAATTAAAGAGGCTTAAGTAAAAAAAAAAAAAAAAGCCCTCAATGGTAGTGGGAATTTCTGTGATGCCATCAAGCTGATAGCAACAGGCTCTTATGAACCCTCAAAATTCTCTATTTTTTGAGTGGAAGAAAATGTGTAAGAATAAACTATATATAAGGACCCTAATATATTCTCCTACATGCTAGGGTTTGTTTGGGGGTTTTTTTGTTTGTTTAAATGCTGTGTTTTAATTAGTTCAGTCATTACTGATTTGCGTCCCAGAAGAATTCTGCCTGGCCAAGGTTGAAGTCAGAGTTAGAAGAGCTGTCACATTAGCCTGTAGTAACCGAGTATTGCCTTTCTCTTAATTCTACTAAGAAAATATAAAGTTGAGGAAAAAAACTCAAATGATACAGCAGTATCTAAACAAACTGCAGCTTTTAACCAAGTTGCCAAAACCACAATCCCCCAAACAGTCAACTGATTTAAATTTCTCTAATGCCAAATGAGAGTAAGCCCTCCTGGTTACATGACTCTATCCTGTTCTTGCATTAACAGTGTAGGTTTTTATGAGCAGATTTACTTCACTAACCCAACAGAAGGACTTATTTTTCTACCATCACCAAATTTAATTGAATCAGAGGAAGGACCAACAAACACCAGAGGCTAGGACAAAGCAAATAAGAAAAGTAAGGAAAAGCAGCTAGTAAGAGATGGGAACTTTGCTTTTAGAAGCAATTAGCTTTTGTGCAGGATCACCGTATTTCTTGCCTTAAGCAATACTGAATGGTAAAAAATAAGTAAATAAGAAGTGTACAATGGCTTAGGTTATAGAAACTCTGAACTTCACTTATTTTTTGTCTACAGCATAACCATGAACCTCTCCTTTGCACACAATATCTGGAGTTATTTTGTTTGGGGCTTGTTTGATTTTCTAACAGCTCATTCCTTTTCCTTGACTGCCCATGTGTCAGGCACCACAACAACTAAGTTTCTTGACAAATTTGATAGAAGTCATTGTTCTCTATTCACAAAGCCTCACCAGTCTAGGACTTCTTGTTAAAACACCGTATCTGTGGTATCCGCTACATCTCTTTCAGCTTAAAAGTATCTACATCTATATGTGTACAAATATTAAAAAGTTATTACTTACTACTATTATTGGTTCCATCTCCTAAATATTCTTGCGTGTTTTACATTCCCATTTTCTAACTGCTGCTTAGCAAAGACAACAGGCAGGCACTAACCATAAGAAGCTTCATTATTGATTCTAGTCATGTCCAGTTACGCACTGTTTAATGACTATACTATATTCAGTAACATAAATGTGCATGCATATGTATCTGTATATATGTATACAGATATGTATAAGCATATATTTGCACTGTATATATATATATATATATACACACATTCTCAAAACATACAAGACAAATAAGATCCTTAGGACCAGGAGTGACAACTTCCATTAGGCACCACAGATAGCCAGGTAGCAAAGATGCTTGTCTAAAATGAATAGACCTGACAGTCCTGAGAAGATAGAGGCTTGAATAAGTAAGTGATAAAAGAAGACTTAATCCTGGAGCAATACGTGGAACTACAAGTTTTCTGCTACCCACATGAGCACTATAACCACTAGCTAAGGTCTATGGTTCTACTTTTTATTTATTCACCTTGTGGCTCCTCCTGACTCTTACAAATCAATGTGACAACAAAACAAAGATGTTTAAAGGCCTCGAGCAACTCAGCCTGGAATTCTGGGCTGAATAAACTACAATAGACAAAGAACGTACAGTTTTAAATCCATTGTATTGGAGGAATATCCCAATCCAAAGCTTCCACTGTTTAAACAAGTGCTCTAGCCACTAGATGGTCATACAAAGAGGTCTACAGACAGCTTTTTAAAGTTAAAAACATTCCCAAAACTTATATACTCCTTGAGGAATTTGTTGAGTCTCCTGAATGAATATAAACAAATTCTGACCTTCCTATAAGACAATGAAGCATTTTCTAGTTCTACCGTACTTGACTGGAATAATTCATGGGACATGACACAGTACAGTATCCATAAGGTCCAAAAGCATCAACAGTGTTGCTAGCAAAGTGTACTAGAATAGTCCCTACCCCTGAATTTGGTTTACCTCCCTTCTCAAGCTTGAGATTAGTAGTTCCTTTGCTGTCAGTCACAAGGGAAGCCATACAGTCTCAAGCCTACTGTGCACAGTCTCAACTACAATAAAGCCTTTTGTTGTGAGTCTTTCAATTTTTTTCCATCAACCTCTTTTTAAGATGTTCAATGAACCTGAAGATGAAAACAAAGTGTCTGCAAGTCTCCACAAACAGTTTTTGTAATAAAGCGTGTGCATCTCAGGGCCCTGCTCCACAAACTTGTGGTACTCTAGGTACTATGGGAGCATAAACTAAACGGTTCCCCTGATGAATGCTCTCTAAGACAAGACCTCAATAATCAATATTGTATAACAGAAGCTCATTTCCTACTTGGTCATTACCCAGGCTTCACTATCTAGCTATAATATTATAATGTTCAAACACTATCATTCCTAAATTTCAGGTAATCTAGTAGCTCTCCTATTAGACATCCTCCAACTGTTACGACTGCGCAGAGCATGCGGCCACAAGCCTGATACCATACAACACTTCTCCAGTGAGTCCAACAGATGGAAGTACTAACTCAGTAGCACTGGTTAGAAATCATGAGGTAGTCTCCCATCAGAAACAGTTCTGAGCCTTAAAACATCAAAAAGTCTCCACTGGTAAGTATGTTGGTCACTGGCAATAAGGTCTAATGCAGAGTCTTAGCAAGCCATTCACATTGGAGAAAGTATCTATCTCCACAAATTCAAAGCTTGAACAAATACTAACATTACACTTGCCAGAAATGTACAGAGGCAAAACACCTGGACACTCAGATAGATGCTCAGCATTGTTATACAAGGGCCTGAAAGCTACTGGGGAAAGGTTTTAAATCAAGAAGGATATCCAAAGATTACATTTCAAAATGCTTCAGCTGAACCAGAAAATCCATATATGTCAAAACATATATCCAAACGTTATCTTGAGCAAGAAGCACAAACATAAGCAGACTAAGACTCCAGGAAAGATATATGGACGATGAAAGCAGGGCAGAAAAAGGTATTGCAATAGAAGGAAAAAGATGACATTCATGCAAGAAGTTCTCAGCAAACACGTTAAAATCTGCACACAGATATACCAAAAAAACCTCACCCAACCAAGAAAAAAAACTCAGACAACCTCCCAAAAAAATAAACCACATTTTTAATTTATTTTTACTTCTTATTATCAAACAAGAGGGAAAGAACATTTCTCTGTGTGCACTGCAAGTCTCAAATGTTTGAGGAATTACCACAGTGAACACACAAGCATTTCAGGACAAGTTTGAAGTTCAGGAGGCATGTGAAAGCAAGGGCCAAAAGTATATATGCATCAGATACGGAAGGGGAAGTCCAAGTTTGAAGTTAACATTAAAACCCTAGGAAGGATGCCAAAGAATGATGACTAATGTAGAAAATGCTGTATTTCTAACATTTAAAACAACTGAAATGGAGCAGGAGAATGGATTAATTGCCTTTTTTTTTTATTAACTAAAGCCATCAAAAGGGACTTTGAATCATGTGCTTTGCCATTATGAAGCTTTGCACTCTTTCTGACTCCCTTTCTCAAGTGCCCTTTCATAACTCTGAGTATTTAGTATAGTTGCACAGTACTGGGTAGCTCACTCCAATTTTGGTTCCTTGCCCCTAATGGTATGAATGCTAAGTCTTCAACTCATCAAGCAGGCTTGCTTAGGTACAGTGGGTACTTAACAATTTGAGAAAGAGCATTAAGATTAATGCTTTCAAGACAATTCCAGACTTTTTTTTTTTTTGTTCTGATGCCCTGTACTAGTTATGATACACAATCGTCCTCGCTACAGAAATTCAGTGGCCCACTTAGCCAGAAACTGTACATCACATTAGGTATATTGAACATTGCCAGGAGGATCATAAGGAAAGTATAAGGATTCATGCCTTGTCTTACAGCTGAGGTCTTACAAATCACAGATATTCACCCCCATAATAAAGAGTGATTATTAAAAAAATCAATTCCTCCGAGGATGGTTTTGGTTTAGTAACCTGACATGTTACATTGCATAATAAATATACAACATGGTAACAACACAAGTATGTAGCAGATATTTTCAGAAACTGGAAAATACTCCAGCCCTCTAGTACCAAGGGAAAGCAGCAATATTCCAGTTTGAATTTCAAAATACTCATGAATGATTTCATCTACTGAAATCTGTATATATTGACTTAAGTTTTAAGAAACCACTGGGCTGAGGCGTTAAAAAGAAAGGACTTTATACTGTCCTCTAGAAAACTGCAGTTCGTTTGAAAGACAATTTTTGTATCCTATATAATCTGTATACTTTTGAAAATTTGAACTCTGATTTTAGTAAAAAGGCATAAAGTTTCCAATAAATTGTAAGTTAAGTTGTACCAAGAAGCCCAACCAGAATTCTGGCACAGTATAAGTAAAAGGCCAACCGTATCTTACTCTAAAAATAATTCACTACACAAAAATGCATTGTCAGAGGTTAAAATACATGCAGTTTTCAGTCCTGCATTTTTCTTATTATACTTTTCAATATTTTCATTTCTGCAGATACTATAATCTGGAAAACAAAGTAAACAATGCAAGATTCCACTGATGATATATACAGACAAGTTTTTCTTCTTGGGGAAACTACAGCTATATACTATAGCTATTAGAGCTTTCTACTACAACTGAGATAATCCCTTCTCCATTTTTCTTAAATTTTCTGTATTTCCATAAGAAAAATACATAGCAAGAATGTTAAAATGAAAAGTAAACCTTTCTTGAATTGGAAATGAAAAAGAAATAGTAACATTACTGGAAGCTTATATTGCCCCTCTTAAGGGGGCACCTTCCAATAGTTTTTGATTGCACAATTATTTTTTGCCTGCACAATTATTTTCCCCCTAATCAGATTTCTCTTAGACTCAATTTTTCCTCTAGTATAATCCCATAGCACTGCTTTTGTACTTGTGCTTCAACTATGTAAGAAAAAAACTTCCCATCTGGGAAGCAATAACCATTTCTGCTGCTGCATGCACTGCTTCATCAAGTACTTCCATGGTGAACTTATTTCTCTACAAATAACTATGACTTCAAAGTAAATCAAAAGATATTTCGGGTGATAATCACCTGGTTACAATATAAAAGAGCCAAATTTGTAAACTGTACCGTTAAAGTAACTTACTAAATGTTTTAGCACCACCTCCTGGTCGTATTACTACACACAATTTTAAAGTTAGCTTGCAGTATATATTAACTGTTTTCTGGGATCTTTACACTGAGGAAAACAAAACAAAACAAAAACAAAACAGAGTATCTACTGACAAATGAATTCCAGCAGAATGTATCAAGTCTCTGGGTCTCTCAGAAATAAGAAAATTTTTTTAAAAATCAAGCACACTTGAAATTCAGGAATTCCACATCTTACAACAAACGACATTTAAAAACCACAAGTTAAATACCATTTTAAACACAACATATTCTTATAACATTATTCCAATTACAAGAAAAATATTTTGAATAACACTGTAGCACATGAATTTGAAAAAGGTTCAGAATTAAAGGAAGTAAAACCACAGAAAATTCAATAAAGGCAACACACATACCTTGAAATACTTTCTTCTGATACGTGTCATATTCATTAACATGACTCCAGAATTTATTCCAGTTACTCCATAATAGGGATGTCTAGCAAAACGGTTATACCACCCGATACGAGGCTCTTCATGTTCCGGTGCCATTGCAGCTATTTGTGTGGAGTTGAACTTTCCCAGAAAAGACCAAATATCATCAACAGGTCTCAAAAACAGGATATCAGTATCAACATAGAGTAGTGAATCCACATTTTTGAGGATTAACTGTGAGGGAAAGAAATTTAAAACCAAACTTTTAAACTTTTATTGACTTTTTTTCATAAAACAGAAGTTGCTTAGTTTACACAATAAAGTTCAATACATTTTTGTCATATGCAAATATGACTTCAGACCTATACTTTGCAGTCAATAAATTTGTCATCATTCCCTCTTCTCCCATTTTGGAGAACTTCTGTAGAGTGAAACAGAGGTTTTCTACAGAACAGTAATGCAAAGGCACTTAGTCTACATTTCATATCCTGGGGCTTCTCAGGAGTAGGTTGCAAGCCAGATGAAACATTATCGGAACAGGAGCTCCTATCTTCCTCCTGTTCCCTTGCTTTCCTATGCATCTAATCAAACAAAGAAGAGGTGCAAGGGAGCCCCAGAAGTATTTGGGAGATAGCTGCCACTGCTATAATTCACATAGCCTGAAGCATGACTTCTGAAGTGTCTTAGATGAAGGCTGCCTAAAACACTCTGGCAACAGTAGCCCATTTGCTCTTTCACTTTCTTCTAATACTTCTCAAGACAGCCAAGCAGGAAATTTTCCAGCTAAATGAGGAGATGAAGTGTGATAAAACCTTCTTACCTCAGAGAGGATGACATGACCTGCATCTCTCACTGAGGATACTGTGCCATAATGCAGCAAGTAAGGAAAGGACTTTTATTCCTTAGTGCCACAAAAGGTTAAATTCAGAGAGTTTGTTAGGATGTCATAAAAGTAACTTTCAGGACTAGTAGTAGTTCTTAATTTAAAACTAAGCAGAAATTAGATTAACAAGGACAGCTTGATGTTTCATAAACAGGCTTCTGTATTGTCCTATTACAGAATAACTTACTGGCAAGAATAGCCTTTGTGAAGCACACGGTTTAAACAATTTCTTCCATTCTGATGCACTCTCAGTTGGAAATGTTATTGGATACAATGTGTAATTAACTTTTCCTTCATAGGGGAAGTCATCAAGCTATGTGAAAAAAAAAGATCACAAAAATTACTACAGTTCAATTCTATTACACAAGAAGAAATCAATCCCCCATTCAGATTGAGAACTGAACACAATTACAACAGCTCTTCCACAACAGAAACACTTTCTGAACTAAAAGAATCTGTCAACTATTCAAAATACTTGAATAAAAAGTGGCACCTGCAGGTCACTATGAAGAAAACACATCATAGCAGATTATATACAAAAGTAAGAGCAAGTAAAATAATGTAGTATTTAAAATTTAAATATATCAACTAAAACCTTTGCCCCATTAATTGGTTTCCACAAGAGACATATCAATGAAGTCTTTTTCT
Source organism: Ceryle rudis (assembly GCA_033439905.1). Taxonomy (NCBI): domain Eukaryota; kingdom Metazoa; phylum Chordata; class Aves; order Coraciiformes; family Cerylidae; genus Ceryle; species Ceryle rudis. The sequence continues at coordinate 19,081 of JAAGNO010018798.1, read as the reverse complement.
ATTTAGAATAACCTTACCCAACGTTTTGCCACATTTACTGTTCACATGACATTAGTGTGTATATATTAGTATGTATAATATGCTAATGTCATAGTTAGTATGACATTTTAAGGACAAAAATAGTAAAACCCTTCACAGCTACATACTAGCCTTGCAATACTGCTACTGCAGTCATAATGTTAATTAACTGAATTACTAAAATTAGACATAACCATATCTACCATTTTCAAAGACTGTTTAGACAATGTAATGCTGACTCATACTGTAAGCACAGGCAGGGGAAAAAAAGGACAGATGTCTAGTTTCTCTTGTAAAACCAACTTTAAATAAGCTCACACAAGTTAACTGGTTTGTGTTCAGAACATCAGGATTATATTTTAATAGATTCAAGGTGACAGATCACGAACTTTTGGTCTGTCTCTATGAAAAGGTTTGATACTGACAACTGGAATTTTTCCACAGGAAAAAATCATAAATCCCCATCCAGCATTACAAAAGACTTGCATATTAACCTCTTTTTTAGACATCTGCATTTCTGCCACTGTATCAAACAACTACTACTACCCAAGGAGCAGAGCAATCACCATACAATACTCAAATTGTACTACAAATAGATTAAATAAATTACTTGGGTACTTACTATGGCTTTGAAACTCTCATGCAATTGGTCCTCTGCAAAAATATGAAACTGGAGAGGTTTGATGCTGAAAATAATGGCTGATCTCAACATAGTAACAGTCTCCTCCAGTCTTTCACCACAGGCAACCACTGCTAGATGCATTTTCTCAGAAGGATGTGTTTTCATATAATCATATCTGATACAAAAATATTTTTTCATTTGACATTATTTCTAGCACAAGCTTAAAGAAAAGCTCTACTATTTACTGCAGCATGTAATTTAACAAAATACCCTTTATCATATTTAAATCAGCAAAGGCTAACTCTAACAGAACATAAAAACAGCATTACACCTCATACGTAAGCTTACATTTAACATGAACTAGTCTCATATTCAGTCCGACCACTCCAGCTTATGAGGGAAAAACAAGGTATGCAAGAGCTATACAGAAATTAATCAAGCATTTTCTTAGTAATCTTACTATCCATTACTAGCAAGGAATTCCATCAAAGTTATTTTGAAAGAAACATCACATGAAGTTACACTGAAATGTGAAAGTCTGACAGCACACACACACATTAAGTCTGTTGATAAGCTCATGTTCTCCTCTGTTCCTGAACTCAGCACAGGATACACAAACATCATAAATAGAGAGAGCAGTTAAACTCAGTAACAAAAGTGAGATAACTCCTACTTCTAAGAACATTTTTGAGTGATGTAGATGTTTTGTTCATTTCCTGCTCCAGTAAGTCCTTTTGTCAAACCCATGCTTCAGCATTTCTATTAAGCACTGGCAAAATGCCAAAAGCTTTCTCCTCTCCTTCCATCCTGCAGGAATACAACTTGGGTTGGAAGAGGGGGAAACTAATAGTTCAAACAGCCTTGTGAGATGTCCTGGTGTTCCCAGTGGTTCTGGAAAATCCCCCAGGTACACTGACCACATGCACTGGCCATGTCCTTGGGTCTAAACCCCTGCAAAGTATGGGGATTTTTGGAAGTTCGTTCTTTCTGAAGACAACTGCCCAAGGGTTACGGTGAGAACTGTCTGGTATGTATTATGCAGGGTACATTTTAAAGTTATTCATTTAATACAATAGGCTAAAATTATAATCAGGTAAATACCATTGGCTTGGTGGCAAACACAGTGTGGATACTAAACCTAAAACCACATTCTCCTGGACTTCATATGTTTAATTAGCAAGGAAAGCTTTCAAAGATTTTAAACACATACCAACTCAAAGCCAATCTTCAAAACAATATTCTGTGCTTGAGCTATTCACACAGACTATGGGAGGAGAGGGGATAATAGAACTAAGAGTATCTGAAGGTTTAAATTACAAGTTTAATTCCATGTTATGAAGACACACACGCAAAAAAATCTGAATATAGAAAAGGCTTTCCTAAACTAGTTACGGTAGAGAAATGCTTGGCAAACATATCACCCATTCTTAGAAACTTGCCAAAGAAAGAGACACTTCAAAACAGAAATTAACAGATGTGTTTCTTAGCACAATCTCCACCCAATTTATGTAACTAGAACATCTAAATGCACGCGAGTTTTCCTTTAAATTGACAAAAGGCACTATGCAAATATGCCTTTTTTTCTTTAAGGCACTGAAAAGGAACACACCTTATTTTGAGTTCCATGAGGCAAAATATAAGGAAAGACATCACTGTAGAACTGCTGGAGTATAATGCCATAAATAATGGCCACATTTAAAAAACATTTGAGTTTTGGAAGAGTTTATTGCCCTTGAACTCAAAAAACTCCAGCATCCCAGGGATTTTAGATTAATAAAATCTTAATTAGAACATGCAGTCAGACTCGAGTCATTATTAAAAATTACATGGATGAAAGACATTGTAAGTAAGATTCAGATCCAAAACAGGACACCTAAACAAAGATGCTGACATATGAGACTGTGTTGAAAGTCTCATTAAAGCCAGTGGAGATCTAGTGAGCAGGATATGGAGGGCAGACAGCAATTCATCTTATTCAGAGTAAATACCTACAGCTTGATTCAATTTTTTAACATATATAGTGCCATTATATAAGCTCTAGAATATCCCACCTGACCTCTAGGTGCCAGTCCAAAAAGACTGACTGGCTGAAAAATAATGTATCTATTAGTCCTAAGGAGATATCTAGGATACCCAACTGCTTCTCAATTAACATCAGCCATTTACTTCTCAGCAACTTAATGGCCAGTCACCTGGATCATTCTCTATGCTCTTTTAATGACCACTTAAGACCTATGTGACATAGACACCTATATGCAAAGTCTATATTAGATGATTTAATCCACAGACCTAATTCTTTTATAAGTCTTGCAGCAAAACCTGAAAAATTAGTTCAAGTCAACAGGAAAAAAAGATATATAGATATATAAAATAGTATCTTTAAATGTAACTGAGGCATGCCCGTTCAGACCTCTATACATAAAACTAATTTAAACATTACATTATTAGTAAGTAGATAATGTAAAAAGCACAAAGCAAGTGAATGTGATGAGGGTAGCTGAAACCCAGAAATAAGTAGACTGCTGCAGTGTGAACAAGCTGCAAGCAGCAGATTAGCCTCATCACTAATCCACTGAAAAGGGAATTACAGTAATTAAGCCCTGAAGTCATGAAAGCCTACAGTGATACTGCAAAGCCATGTGATAAATAAGGGCATAACCTACACAAATGGCGTAGCAGAAAGCCAAGTTCCTGAACCACATGTATCGCATAGCTTTCCATGAATAAGGTATGATAACAATTATGCGAAAGCAGCACTAAAATGCACTGAGATTCAAAGTCTAATTTATTATTTCTACATCTAGTGACATCTGCAAATAAAAGAACATTTCAAGCCACACAACAAAACCCAGACTGATCATCTAATGCTTTACAGTCACTTTATTCACATAATCTCTGTTCCATGAGTTTGACTTTGTGAGTTCAATTTTTAAATCTGTGCTTAAAAATATTTTTTTGAGAATGCAAAAAAAAAAATAGAAAAAGCTAGTAACAACTGAATTTCAGCTTGCACGATACAAGGAACATCTGGACTCAGATTCGTTAATCCACAAGACAAAGCTTTATCCCTGAAGCAGATGGAACAAGCCATTGGTGAGAACAGGCCACCATTCCCCCTGTGCACTACCCATTAAGAAGGGGATGAGACATATTAAGTCTCAGAGACATACTACAGCAGAAGTTACGACACTCCGGAATTGTAGTTCTTACTCCAGACTTCACAGAGACATTACAAGCTGCATTTGACTTCCCTGCACACAGACCACTGTCCCTTTTTCTTTCTTTACAGATCACAGCCTCCTTTTTAATAATGGTTTTCTTTGTTTTGTTGGTTTTTTTCACAGATCACAGGCTCCTTTTTAATAATTATGCCTCAGTGCTACTACTCCTCCTCTTTCTACACAGACATCTCTCACCACTCCCAGAGGGAAATCACTGCCCCATCTTCATCCATGGACAATACTTGCCTCGTGCTAATCCTTTACTGCTGGCACCTTTCATCACTTTTTCCTCCTTCTCCCACAAGAAGCAGCACAAAGTTTAAGTTGTCCAGCAGTTTATCAGCTTGAGCTCTGCAGTCTCACCTTCAATATTAATGTGCCTCGTGCACAGAGCCAGAGATCTATACCACGACTTGTCTCACTCTCTTCTTCAATATTATGTCTACATGACTTTGGTCCTTCCTCTAATTCCTTTCAAAATTATCTGCCCTCAACAGCTCCCTTCTCTACGTCTCCTTCCTGAATTTTCCAGCCTCTGTAACTCTCTTTCCCATCTTCCCTCCACTTCTCTCCACTACAGTTAGTCATGCAACTACCTCACAAGAAGACAGCTCTGGGTCTAGTATGACCTAATGACACAAGATTTTTCAGCAATACAGATGCTATTTTTTTATTCAGCAGTTCCATAGATGAGTTGGTCATGAGCAAAATAAAACAGTATTTTACAAGAACTGTAACTTGCCTGAGCAAGTGTAGTATCAAAATATCAGAGCTCTGTTATCAGAACAATACCCTTACAGAACCTCAAATCCAGGTTCTGAAAGTGTTAAGACACTGCAGTGTTAAGACACTTTCAGAAGTGAGGAACTACTTTCAAAACAATGTTCAGAGGCAACATGGAAAACACAAAAATACAAATGCCTTGTTATTTCTAATTACTAGTAGCTTGATGTTTTAGGTGGAAGAATTAACAACAAAGTGAAATACGAACTGTGTTTTAGCAAGGCTTTTGGATAGGCCAATAAGGAAAACTTGACAGCCCTCATTTCTAAAGAAAAAAAGAAGTCTCCCATAATGTAGAAGTCCCAGCTCCTGCAGGTAAAAAAACCCTCTGGTAATTCCAAAGGAAAAGCAAAGACTGCACCTGTAATCCAACAGAAGATATTGAGCAGGAAGCCACGACAGGATTTGAGTGTTTAGGGATGAGTAAGAGAACTTCACTTTTCTGAGGATACTAATTACATGTGAGTGGTAGGGACAGTAAAGAAAAATAAATAAAACACTTGAGAGAGAGCACCACACATATTCCCATGAGTTTAGAAAATAAATTTTAAAAAATCCACTTCACACTGTTCATCGGCAGCATAAGGCCTTGCCCTAAAGTACTTCTGTGTTGAAGTGTAAACCTTCATTCTGTACTGATTAATTCTGCTGTGGGGTTAATAACCTCTCACAAGGTAACATAGCTGGATATGCTCAATGAATCTGCTACAACAAGATCTTCCAGAGCCTGTCTGTCAAGACACTGCCTTCTGCTTAAAGATGTATACCATGACACACTGTATATTAAATTATCATTTCTAGGCCAATTAAAAATATGAAGTAATAATTTGGTAGTAAGCTAGAGAGGTATGTTTTGATGGGTTGTACTCAGGTTGTACTGAGAACCTTCACTGCATCCCAGCTGAACACCTCAGAAAAAAAAAACAAAACCCAAATGATATTATCGCTGAAATACTCACCAGCTCCACAAAAATCTTAGCTCTGCCCTCTAGACTTAGCACAAGGTGCTGAAGCAAGGGGTCTCCTCCATACATTTAAGGTAGGATTCTCCTATTCTTACTCTTACCTAATACATTAAGAGCACAGGTGACCAACCCTCAGGAACACCTAAACAGACATAAGGAATCCTGATCTGTGATCATTAAACCTGTCCCAGTTCTAGCCTGCTTTACTGAGGTCACAGTACAACAGCTTCTACTGCACGCACACAGAGCTACCTTCAGAACTTCCAGAGCAGCTGCATTGTTACAGTACTAATGTGACCAGGGCATTTTTCAAAGGTGTGATCAAGAGCAATTTATTTTTCTCCTTTTTTCTACCATTCAAGTATAATAGCACTGTTATTACAGAAAGCCATAAAGGCCCACGGTCAACCTTAATTCTGTGTTACAACCTTTGTGCACTAGATTCCCACCTATTGATGTACTACTAAGCACATCTCTAGGGATCAAACCCAACTTGACTGACAAACTGCCCTCTCCTATTCCCCTACTATGTCTGCGGAAGCCAAGGAAGGAAAGATTAACATCCAGGTACTGAGGGCACAGGGTGGTGCGAATAACTGAAGCAATAAATTGACATCAGCTGTCCTTTCAAATGTTGCTGCTGCCCATTGAAGAGTTCCCTTTTTTACATGAGTTTTGAATAATATAAAAATATTTGTCATTTTCTGAGAAAACTGCTGTCATCCTAACTTGTGCCACTGGTTTTTATGTACCAACACCACCCTATTACATAATGGCATTAATAAGATGTAAGAATTATTTTGTAGGTTACCAAAAAAATGTTTTAAATTACATCAAACCAAGTTCTCCTACACTGGTTCTGACAGAGGTACAGCCTTTTTCTTTGATCTTTCCTCCATATGGTCTGTAATATACATGAGGCATGCAATATTCACCTTCCTGTACAAGGTTGCTTAATAAAGTCTCTCTGTCCTTCCACAGCACCATTAAAGTAACTTTCCCTGATATTATAACCAAATGGACTAGGTTGCCAGGCTCAGCTGTGTTAAAGTTGTTTACACCTACAAAAAGAACAAACAGAAGCCTATTGCAAACGTGTTTTCTTCTTCAGTATAAAAAAAATAGACACATTATCAATGTAAATATTTTACCCATAAAAGTTTTTTGACAATTAGCATGGAAAAAAGGCAAATTATAGTCATTAGAATATTTGGGGGAAATATTTTCATATATTCAACCTATATTACATCAAACCTGGCACCACAATGTCCCTCAGAAAAACAAATGGCATATATGTAAATACAATACAGATAACTTATATATCACATCCTTTTTTTCTTTTAATGCTTTGTGTCTGATCTAAATCAATCAATTCTAAGGATCCTAACCCAGCAGCCTTTAGTCACCAGAAAGAAAAGCAAATAGGCAGAGTGAGAAGGCAGAAAAGTCTATGCTGATTAAAAGCAATTATTAAATTATTTGCACAATTATTAGAAGTAGGATCAAGGTAACTACAAAAATTATCTAGATGTAAAAGCGATGATAATTCTAGTTTTTACTCAGTTTCTTAACTTTATACTACTGCACTGAATTAAAAATTGGTCATAATCAGAGTTTATTTTGTAAAAGTATGCTAATGCTACCAGTGCATATGATGTTCAAATGTTATCTATTCACTTACAAACTCAATTAGTAGATTAAGTTTGAAGTTACAATATATTGTCATTGTCCTGGTTTGAGTGAGAAGAGAACTAGTTCTGTTCAGTGATTTTACTTTCAGCTCAGTTCTTCTAACTAACTGCACTGGCTGAAGTCAGCAGCCTGTTTTCCCAGGCAGTGTCTGCTGCTGGCAGG
>JAAGNO010018798.1:0-11518 GCA_033439905.1 Ceryle rudis | reverse complement strand
CAGGGGGGATGGGCTCGATACTGGTTTTGTATATATTTGTATATATTCCATTTTTATTATTATTATTTTCATTTCCATTAAAGCTGTTCTAGTTTCCTTTTCTAATCACTAAGTCTCTCTCCCTTATTCCCTTTCTATTCCCCCTTGGGGAGGGAGGGGAATTAACAGAGAGCGTCTATTATAGGTCTAAGTGGCCACCCTGACAGTCATTTAAACTTTGACTATAAAAGTCCAAAGTCCCATGGTTCAATGAGCTACCTAGTTTAGAGAAGTCCTGTCATAATTCATCTCAATATATCCACACCACCAAGACCTCAATGTACTCAAAAAATAGTGACATTTATTTTTTTAATAGGCAACACAAGTTAAAACCCACCTTGAAGCAACATCCAACAATTGAAATCAGGCAGGTAAGATAGCCAGAGCAATGACTATGACCCCCTAGGAATTTCTTAATAAGTCTCAGCAGGAAATAAGGAGCCATAACAGCTAGATGACACTGAGCACCCTGAAAGGTGTACTAAAAAAGATATGCATCATCTAGATCATGCAAAATCCGAGCCTCGTGTTATACTTATCAGCAATTTGTATTTTTTTTATAAAATCTATGCTACTGCACATAAAAGTTATCTCATGCTTCCTCTATCAATGTGAAAGCTAATAAATATTCTGTACCAAAAGTACAACACAAGACATTCTGTCTCAATAATGTTGATAATCAGAACACCGATTAAAAATGTGGGGGTAGAATAGCTCAAAAAAATCCTTCCCATGTACAGCACAGGCAATAGGTATTACACTTATTAAAGAGACAAGATCCTTATTATTATTAGAATCAACAAATGCTCAGAGCACATCAAGTTCAAATTACACTGAATTACCTGTAGCATGAGTCACACTGAACTCTATATACAAACCTCTCCTAAAATGTTTCCAGATTCCTCTAGAGTCTCCAACATTTCTGTTACACTGAGTCTTACAAATCCACAGAATGTTAGTTGTCACTTCACGCTTCATACACTTACAGCTACTCAGAGGAAATAATGTAGCAAGCTGTATTTCAGAAACATCTATGCCAAGTTCTTTCTGTCATGGATAAACAAATCCCCGTGGTCCTGGCACCCGGAAGAAAAAATGCCAAGTGGAATTTCAGGTTAGAAACAGAGAGAAAACAAGACAGTTTTTTTCAAATGTAAATCTTCAAAATCCAGAAGCTGAAGGACTACCTTCCAATGTTTGAAAAACTCCACTGGTAAAGGGAAAGGAGATATTCTAACATTGAAATAAATTTTATTAATCTACTACTGGCACAGAAATTCTGGCTACATTCTGCTCCTCTGAACAAACTAATTTGGTTAGTTTATTAAAAGAGAAAGAATAGAACACCAGAACATACATTCAGAAACTGATTTACTATCTGGATAGAGTTGTTCTCTTTTTATGGATTAAACCAGGCCAAATAGAAGATTGAAGGTGTTAGTGCAGTTCAGTGACCAGACTCTGCGATTTCTATTGAAAGCAAACTCATTGGAATTCCCATTATTTTGTTGGCACATCTACAGGCAGTGGAGTTAGCTATCCTAGGATTTCTATGTAACTCTTGGGGTTTTCTCATAACCCTCTCCCTATCAGTCTCTTCAGAGTCCAGCTTTAATCTGCACCTCACTACAACTGCACTTAAAAAGAACACAAAGGCTTAGTCAACCCAGGATCAAATTATTTGGAATAAGACACTACAGCAGAACTCTCAGGCCTTTCTATTTCAAAAACATACCCAAATTAGAACCACAATGTTGCCTCTTTACAGAAAAGGCTCCCACGAGGCTTTATCTTCATGAAGAATCTTGAAGTGGCCCTACAAAAACAATCTCAGAAAACAGGAATTCCAGACTTTATTTGCTGTTGTTAATAAACTTGCATGGAATTAATTTAATTCCTCCAAAAATCTGACCACAAGCTGAAGAATAACTATTAAGTATCACATCTGAAGCATAAGATAGTATCTAAGGTCTAAACCCTTCAGCTTCTCGGTGCACCTAGTACAATACACATATTCTGTTTTGAGAGTTAAACAAAATTATAACCCATATCCAAAGCTGCAACCGAACTACAACTATCTTCTGTGTTATTCCAGAACAGACAAGGCAACCAGGCTTAGGCAGCAGGCTCAGATACCGTGCCATTGTAATTGCTTGCTGGTATCCAAAGCGGGAGCACTTCACTTTCTCCTCCTCTCTTGTCATCTTCCCTTCTTCTCTCACACAAACTTACTCTACCTCTCTGAAACCAGATGAACTTATTTTATTAAGCCAGAGCAAGGAAGAAACACATTCTGGAAAAGGCAAGGGAGGCCCCTGTGAAGTTAAAGCATCTCACTGCGTTACTCAACAAACACTAGAGTCAGCACAACCTGTGGGGTTTAATTTAATAGTAATATATTGATAAAATAATCACACTCAATCTGAAATGATTCAACTGAACATCACATTCTCTTTATATATCTAAGCAGCTTTTTTCTTTCAGTTTCAAAATGTATAGACATTAAATATTGCAAATATTAGGGGTTCACCATGAAAGAAACTGCATTCACCCGGTAATGTCATAATCAATGCATACTTCAACAGACTTGTCTTCACAGCCACGTAAGGCATTCTCAATAGAATGATACGAGTTACAGCTTAAGGTATGTGCAAAGGAACTGCATGGGATTTCTCTACTTCTGATTCCAAGGTTCCACTTGCCTTAATCCAGACAGGTAGTTTTCTGCTATTTTACACTTTATTTACATTTTATTTTACACATTACACTTTAGTTGGAAGAGTTCATGGACATCATGTCAGTGAGGTCAGAAAACAGCGAGACCCTCTCCTCTTCGTCCACTACACAACTGTTCGACTGGCTCAGATGTCCAGATTGATGAATAAATCTTATAATCCCATCCTGTCCCTCCACTAAGCACAGGCTAAGCCCCCACACCCTCCACCACAACAGCACTGACATTTGGTTTACCTCCTGTGCCAAACCTCATAAAGCTAAACTCCCAAAAGCTAACCTTTATGGAAAAAAAAAAAATTTAAAAGAAGAGTTCATTCAGTCCATTCAGACAGCTATGTCTGCCAAAGGGAAAGTCAGATTAATCCCTGTGGACTGACACACTGGCTACCAAGGGCAGCAAGAAAGCCTCAGCAGTCCCAAACTGCAGGTGCAGTTCACTAACAGACTAAAAATCAATCTAAGCTATCTTAAGTAACTTCATGGTAACTGATAAACTTAAAAAGTACTGACAGCACACAGCAGAGAGGAATAGGGGGACAGGTCTAAAGTCTTTCCACCAATCGTAATTTTCAAAAGTACACTAAGTCTTGTGAAGCTCAACTTTTTTTTTCTTTGCTTCCTCAGAAATATTCAAGCTTCAGACTAAGAGGAAGAGAACCATATCAAAGGATGATTAGTAAATTTTTAAATATAAGAAAAATTGACTCACAACTTTAGTTATATACTGAAGAGAACTATGCATGTTAAGAGAATATTCTGTCAAGTAGCTTAAAGGCTTCTTCCATTTCTTTTCAACCTACTTCCATAATCTGACATGCTAAAGCATCTGAACAATCACATCAAAACATTTAAACCTATTGTTAAAGATGCAACTTGAAAGACACAGTCTATCCTTTAACATACTGTATCTTAAAGCACATTCTAAAATGGCAGTTCCAGTGCTTTTGGATGAAGTACCCTCCTCAAATTCTATAAAAGATGTAACTTAAAAAAACCTCAAACTTCATTACTAAGTGTATCTGCCAGTTTTTATTGCAAGTTACATAATGGGTATTACCATGCAGCAAGTTTTATTTATCAAAAATAATTAATTCATCAGAAACTTTTCATATTATATTCAGACAGACTTTTTACCAATGTTAGCAAGCCTCTTTTTAATGAAGCAGCATAACTGAAAAAAATCTACTCTTTGTAAAAACACTCAAGTCTATGATTTCCAAAACAACAGAACAGAAGCAAGCCCAGCTAAAGGCAACCATAATATGAGCAGATTAAATGCACATGAAGCAATCAAAATATTTTGCTTTGTCACCTTGCTAAATAGCCAAAAATACTTATCAGCTACACCTGTCTGCAAGCAAATAATAAAAGTACTGTTTAATAATAGATCCTACCTAAAAGCAGCTTCCCAAAAGCAGTTCATTCCACAAACATCAGAGGGCAGCATCCAATAGGAATTCCAGAAAGATACAGACAAACTCTTACACCTAACAGGATAAGACAAAAATAACCTATATAAATGTTACTGATTTTATGGCAAAGTTCAATGGATTAGTTTCTATCTTAAACATAACTTGAATAATTACCTGGCAGAAGACTGGCTATATAACGGAACTCAGATAATAAAACCAAGGAGGTATTAGGTGAATTCTTTAAAGAAAGAATGGTCTTCATGCTTTAGCCTTTCCTCCCCATATATTTTCCAAGTGAGAAAAACAAAGGGGCTAGCAATTTTGAGGTTCACTCAATGTTCTTGGATTAGTATAAGCTCATAGGTAATAAAGTGAATGGCAACACTTACTACTGGGAAGAGCTCCTTCACATTTGTTATCCCTTTATCTACTTCCAAGTAGAGGAACAAGTACAACAATTAATTTTCAAAGTTACATTATCTATTTAAAGACAACCCCTATTCATCCATTACTTTATTTGGTGCAAGCCTGATTTTAACCAAAAAAAAAAAAACCAACCAAAACACCAAACCAAAAAACAAACACACAAAACACCACCACCCCACCACCCCAGGGCTTTGCAACACCAACAAATACCATTGTTTTATAAGAAAAGGTTATTGCAATACAGAAATAATTGCCACATCTTCCAAGTTTTCCTTTTCCATAATAATGACAATACTAATAATTTACTGACATGCTACATTAACAACTAAAAAGAAGGTTTTACTAGTCAACAACTACATTTTATGCAACACTAATGTAAAAAATAAATAGAGAGCAACAGAAATGTGTTTTCAAATGTTCGACAGAGGAAAAGAAAAAAAAAAGTAGTCAAGATTTAAAATCTTTAGAATATTGCAAAGCAAGGGGTATAGTCATGACTGAACTCCTCTGCTCCCTCCTCCTGCCCTGGCGACACAATGCTAATAGTATTTACTCCCCCTTGAAACCTTGTATCTGTGAATGAAACATGCAAGAAGAAAACCCACACAAAGGCTTGATGAAAAGGTATGATGACTACAGCTCAGAACTCTACTGGAAGTTGGCTTTGCAAGTTTGAAATGAATCAGCATCATCTTGGTAGGGTTATCTGGTATCTGTAAAGGCCAAGGTTTTGCACATAATCAGATTTAATAGATTAATGTAGCAACAAAAGTGGCAAGCTATATAATTTCTTCTTTTTTCAACACTTGAGAGAAATGACCTGATAAACGCAGTGTTTCACAAAGCCTCAAGTGTTGAGGGGGTGGAACAGTTCTCTGGTACAGATCAGAGGAAATCCTTGCATCCTGTAGATACATGTGTTTGCAAGAATTAGTCGAGTAATTCTACCTCATGAGTTTAGAATGGTCTCCACAAATAAATATCCAGATACAGAAAAGGATAATGTAGATTGCCAGTGGGATATCTGCACTCCTCTGGGGAAACTAAATGGTGTAAAATGACAAGTTCTCTCTGCCAGATTCTTTCTTGCATTAATTTTTACAGCCTTTCAAGTTTCTTAAAAACCACAAGGTACATTAAGACCTTGTGCTTAACTGAAGAACAATCTTCACAGTCTCCACTACGTACCTCTTTTAATTAACTGTGTCTCATTACTTTTAGGATAAATTAATAAACTCTCTCTCAAAAATAGTGTTCTGGTTTGGAAGAATATCTTACTATTTTTACAGGGGATTCTTCCAGATGTCAAGAGCTGTGTTTTCTTATCTGCCTTAAGCTACTATTCTATCCAGACTTCCAAGGCAAGCGGCTAGCTTGAAGTAATGCCTAAGTCATTTCTCTTAACATATGAGGCCTTTCCAATACCCCCTTTAGCATGATGACAAGGTTGTCAGCCTTGGATTTGATTCACAAATTTATGTTTGAAACAAAACTGTTACTAGGATACATGTATGTAATTTACCTAGTGTTAGACTATAACTTTTCTCCTGCCAACAGAAACCCCTCTGAACTGACCATATGCTAACATATTCCATAAAGCTTTCACATACAAAGGATTAAAAGACTGAAATCATTGGACAGTATTTTCTTTTTTTTCTTCACAGTAGAATCACTCAAAATGCCACTTATGAAAATTATTGGTTTACTTGAAATAATACTTGAGGAAAGCTCAGACTTTAAATAAATGCCATGAGTGCTTTACAAAGCTAGGGAGACACAATGTACCCGTTCATTAAACAGGCACAGTCATTGTTACCTGAGTCATGTTACTAGTCAGACAGGAATAGTCACCTTCAGCATTAAGGAGGGATATTTTACTCAGATCTACTACAGGTTATGTGATTATAGGCCAGTATCCACAAATAGAAAGCAGAAAATAACGTCAGGTGAAAGAAACTCAGCAACCTAACCCAGGCACACTGAGCACCCTACCCAGATTTGAGATATCTCCCACGGCAAGAGAGCAGTCACTCCATGGGCCAGGCAGAAGATCCACCAGATGAGACAATAGGAGAGGCTCTCTAGACCACCTGACTACAGAGGTTACTGCCTGCATGGGGCATGGGGCTCTCTGTGGGCTCAAGGTGGACTGGGGAGGAAGGAAAACACAAAAACTGAGATGATAGGAAGGCCCAGCCAACACGTACACAGGTTGTTGCCAGTCAGTATGATATGCTATGTGGCATGTGTTGTGACAAGGGGCTCCATTCCCTGTGCATTTGCACACACAAGCGTCCAAAGTCACAGCAAATGAAGAGACAGACCCAAATCAAGCCTGTGGTGCCAGAAACTGGAGAGACACTGTGCCCAAAGCATGTGGGTGCACATAATCACTCTCAAGTATCAAGCCAGACTAACCCACAAGTAAAACAAGAGGCTTGGGAGAAAGATATGAAACAGGCCATAATTCTGGGCTAGCGTCTGCATAGATCAGAGGTTCTGAACTACCAAAAGAACCTCTCTCTTAACCTAGCCACAAGAGGCTGGGATGGCTAGTAGAAGGACCAGTAGGTCTAGCCCAATCACCAGAGGAGCCCTGGAGTTTGAGGGTTACCTAATCTTAAGGTCTGGACCAGCTACCCAAAAGACTCATCTGCATGAGGCAATCTCATGGCCAGCAGCCACAAGGCTAAGGCCAGTAACTGGAAGGATCCATAGCGCATTCATCTGTGCACATGTTTGCATGTTCGAGAGGGTCTGAGCACCAGCAACTAAATTGTGTCTCCAAGCCTCGTGGGTTTGCACACTCAGGTCAACAACAGGAGAGACCAGAGGATCAGGAGCCAGTTCCTGGATAGAGTGTCCTAAGGCCAGCTAGTGGAAGGATCCACACTGTATACATTAATATATTTTTCACTAAAAGCCTTTCACCCTGATCAGCCAGAGAAAGGAAAAGGATCAGGCCGCTCGTGTTGTTTGTGGCTGTGCAAGTGCTATTTTCTCTGCGTTGATCTCTGGTCAACCACACACTGTGGGCATACGTGCCCATTGGGAATAAATGCTCAGGTTTGCTACTGGCTGGACTTAACTGGAAAAATGTTTACAATGTTTCATTAATGTACAACATTTCTATGTAAAATAACATTTGCTTGTCAACTAAACTGCTTGACAAATTCAGCAGGTAGTTTTTAAATGAAGTTTCAACTTCAAATTGTTCAGTGTTTCATCCTTTTGAAAGGTGTGCTCATTTTGAATTGGTTAGACAGTTTCTAAATTAATTTCTTAAGGCACAAGAGTAGTTGAGAAGCATACTGGTGCAACTGCTAGTGAAGTTCTGACACGGACAAAACCATCTGTGTACAGTGCAAAGAATAAATTATCTATTATGACCACCCTACTCTGGTGTCTAAGCTTGTGGGTATACTTCCTACACTCTTTCATGCACTATGATCCACTTAACTCTCCGTTTGCCAGGTTAGTTAGAGAGCAAGAGACAGGTACAGTCAGATACCAATGTCACACAAAACAGTATGGCTGGCTGCACGAAAATGCTTTAACTACAGCATAGTGGAAAACTGTTTCATCTGAATAGGGTCAAATTCATCAGCCTCACCTAACTGACAGACCTGATGACAGACTGATTATTGCTATACTTCTCAAACGCCATTAGGACAGCACTTTTTGGTGGCCTGAATAGAAAGATGAACATTATCTGCCTAATTGTAGTGGCAATATTGATAAAATTAACTGAAGATTCACTTATCTCATAAGCACAGTCTGCTAATTAACTGAACTGAAAGCATGTTGAGAAAGAATGATTTGAAAGGATACTCCACAGACAGTAGGTTATAGAGCTTTTAAATTACATAAATGTAGCAAATATGCATTTATTCACTCTATGTTTTTTTCCATTTTTTCACAGCTGCCTTCAGCATACAGAAATCATACTAGTAAAAGAAAAAAAGGCTGACTACACATACTGGCTTTTGACTGATTTTGAATATTCTGGAAGTAGACACTTCAATATTTTCTTTTTTTCAGGTTCAGATCTATTGTTCATTTAGCCATTACATATGACAGTACTGACTATGCATTACTACTTTTCTCACTGGAATGAACAATCAGGAAGACAATTTACCTTCAACACTCATCTTTCTTCACAGCTAAACTCCAACCTTGGGATTTAGTTAATAAATTCTTGAAATGTTTTTCAAGTATTTATATCAAGTTTCAAAATACAAACCTTTAGTTTCTAGTCATCTTGTTCCTCAGGCTATTGTAGCCTTTGAAACAAACAACTCCTTACCAAAATGATTACCCAACAAGCTCCCCTGAATTATTATGTTTATTGAAGGTTCTTGCCTCAACCTGTAATTCTTCTTTCACCGTGGTACTTCCTTTTTAATTAAAAACCTTGTACTTTAAAGTGTCATCACTATTGCAAAATTCTTCCAGGTGTGGTATGCTTACACTTACAGCTTGCAGTTTTCATGTTTGCAGGCTTCTGAAAACTACCAGAAATCTCAACTTGTCTCCCCATGATCACAGAGTATGACTGAGCTCTTTCTGCCCTTATGTCATATACTAAACTACATTGTTGAGGCAAAGAAAACCCTTCTTGGCTGAGGAGGAGACATCACTGCTGAGTGCATAAATGCCTTCAGATGGCAGTTACATTTGCTTTGCCAAACTGTGAAATTAGTTGAAGCAACCCATGACCAAAAGTTAGTACTAAAGCGTATGAAATGCATATGCCTTCAAGAGGCATTAGAAAATTATTAAAACACAATTTGCTCTATAAGATTATGAACACTTTAGGATATTACACCATCATGAGATAATCAAAAGTAAGCAAAGAACAGCCATGTATGTGGCTGTCATGTTGAGTTTCCACCTAAAAAACGGCTGAAGTATAAAAGCACCAATACATTCGCCAACATGTGCACATCAGTTACACAAGAGAACGTAACACGATTTAATACTTGAGGACAAATGAAACACGCGTCTAAAGGAACATTCAGTGGGGCATTTCACTGCCATAGGACAGGGTTTTTTTCCTTAAACAGAAGCCTTTTAGGCTAAGGGAATGACCCGCATTCAAGTTTTGCACACGTTGTTTGTACAAACAGAACACAAAACTTTTAATAATTTATGACAGGATATTGTTCATCCTGACCCTTTCGTTCAACAGAAGTTTATAGGTAAATAATTCCCACACGTCTTAAACAGACACTGATTTTGCAATGAGATACGGCCCCATGAAACTGGATGCACGAGGAATTACAGTGCTGAAGACCTTTGGAAAATAACTTTCTCAGTTCGCAAAGCTTTCCCACTTTGCAACACAGGGCAGATTTCTATCTCATTCCACTTCACCACAAGAAGCTTCTCGTGCCTTGTTGGGGTTCTCCTTCACCAGTATCTCTGACTTTAAAATTACAGTTTAGTACAAATACTAAATAAAAGAAAAAAAATACAGCTTTTAAAATAAATTTGGTTGTTCTTTTGCTGATCAGGAGCATGATGCACCTGTAGCTAATTTCAATGTTTAGTAACAGAAATTATTTAGATTATCATCTTTTACCCATGTAAACTGCACACTTTAGTAAAACAAGTATCATACGTATGATTTTTTCCTCACATTTCTATTTATAACTGATTTATTAAACCTGTGAAATCTTACATAAAACTGTTAACGTTATCTCTTTTATTCCACTTAGTTCTTTAGAATTCGTTGATTTCAACTTCTCAAAATGAGTTTTTAATCATGAACTAGAAACGAGGAATGAGCATCCTCATATTTTTTCGTAGCATTACCTGTATTAATCTGAACTAAGGCAAAAGCGGGGGGGGGGAACGACACACCCACAACCACCAAACATTCTCTGAAGTAGTTACACCAGTCGAAAGCTGGGTTTCACATTTCAGCTGACTCCACCCCTAGCAACTCAGAATGCTGTTTCATTATATTTTAATGTGATTCAGTTAGAGCTTCTGTCATCCTGCCATCCTCCATAACTCCTTTGCGCCAGCACCAACACTTTGGTAATTACATGATGAGACAATTCGGAGTGTTGAGCTGGCCAAACCTAGGTAATTTTCAGGCAGGTCAGCATGTCAGATCAACTTACATGTGATAAAGCATGGGGGGGAGGGAGGGGTTGCCAGACCGTGTGCAACTTTGGGAAGGAGGAACTGTCTTCAAACCATCAAGGTTACATTGCTTTAAACTCCTGTGGAATCTGAGTGTGAGGTAGGGTTACCCAGAAAGACCTGGTCCTGATTTACTCCTCCAGCTTCAGTAACAGATTTCTTATCACACCTCTCCTCCTGGCATTAGCATTCTGGTAGACACAGGATCATGAAACTAATCAGAATGAAAACTATTATTTTCATCATTCCGTAATCTTACTCACCACTTGCCCACATAAAAATTTCTGCTGACAGTAGACAGGCAACAGAAATATGTAGCTACACAAGACTGTAAGCTGCTCAGACTTACATTGCTTTAACTGCAGACCTGAATTCACAGTTCCCTGTGAGGACTGGCTTTATTAAAGTATCCCGTAATAAATATTTTTGCTTAAATAAAGCTAGAACTGATAATCATAAAATTATCATGATAATTTATGTTACTCATAAAACTGAGTAACACCCTGAAAGTTTCTTAGCTTGGAAGAAGAACTTGATCTATCCCACTGCAACAAGGAAGCAGCCTGACTTCAGTATGGATAGCTGCAAAGTCAGTCGCAGGCTAGCTCCCGAAGCAGACAAGTGTCCTCCGCTTTTGATGTCACCCCGCCTTGCAGAGGACACGCATAGAGACGGGGCACGGCCTGCGAGCAGCACGGCCCCTCCCGCGGCGGGGACGTGCACGGGGGCTGGTTTTGGCCTCGGGCTGGCCT
>JAAGNO010018797.1:0-21521 GCA_033439905.1 Ceryle rudis | reverse complement strand
GTCTGCAACGGTTGAATTTTGGCGCCTAGAGCCGGCGGCCGTTAGAGGAGGAGCCTGCTGGTAGCTGCCCGCGCGCCTGCCGAAGGCCGCCAGCTCCTCCCCCGCGGCGGCACAGGGGCGGGACTAGCTTCGCTACTCGCTCCTTTCGCGGGGAGGCGAGAACACACCCCCGAGGCAGCGTCCCGCTCGGAAAGGACGGCGTGCACCCCGCAGGTCAGGCGAACGCGGCGGGCGGGCGCTGGAGAGGGAGGCCCCCTCTAGCCCGGAGGGGCGTAGGCAGACGGTAGCCGGGGCAGGAACACGTACAAAATGGCGGGTCGCGCTGCTGTGAGGGAGGGAGTTAGGGAGCCGCAGGTCTTTATCGGCGAGCGCGGTGCGTGAGAGAGGAGAGCTGGGGGTCGGTGGGAAGGCGCTCGGGCGTCAGTGTGGGGTTATATGGTGCGGCTGAGGAGCCTGAGTGTTAACTCTAGGCTACGACGGGAAGCGTCTGTGCACTGCCATTAAACTACATTAAAATTTTAAAAGTGCAGGCCTGTACTTCAGCCCCACCCCCATCCGTCTTACGCCTGTTCAGCTACCGTGCTGTGATATGCAGAGGTGTTTCCATTCAAGTGGAATGAGGAGAACTTACCCACTGTTTGTGAGCACGTGTCATTGGAAGAACAGCGGTTGTCCAGTGCTACATTGGACAGGGTGGAAAAGCAAAATCATCTGAATGTGTTTATTCTTTCCTGAAACTGTTCTAGTTATGCCTTAAAAATACTCCAGTATTTTGCAGGAGAACTTAAGTGTTGTGTTGTCAGTTGGATGTAGGGTTACCACCGAGCTCTGGGATGCTGCTGTAAAGCTTACTGTACTAAAGAACTACCTAGTTTATAGTCTGAGGTTATTTTAATAATTGCAAATAATTCAGACTGCGGGTCTGCATTATAGGGAATAATGTTCTGTGTGTCTGCTCATTTCAGGAATTACACTGAATGCAGCTTGATCTGTTAAAGGTGATACCATGACAGCAGTGCTGCTAGAGGTGCTGTAGCCAGGAAGCACGTGATGATGTCCTGTCAGCTGTTCATTTGCTAACATCTGGATACTGTACTGAGAAACATTATTTTTAAATTAGGGAATAATCAGACTGACATCATGTAACTACAGCCATCATGACATGCCACTTTTTACTTGGTAAATTGAAAATCTTTCCAAATTATTTTTTAATAATTTCTGATTGGAAAAAAAAAAAAAAATCTACAATATGTGGCAAGCATGCTTGCATGTTTCTTGTCTGAAGGAGAGTTCCTAATTAGTGAATTGTCCAGGAAGGCCAATGGTAGCCTGGGATGCATAAAGAAAAGTGTGGCCAGCAGGTCAAGGGAGCTTCTGCTCCCCCTCTACTTGGCAGTAGTGAAACCACATTTGGAGTATTGTGTTCAGTTCTGGGCTCCCCAGTTCGAAAGGGACAGAGAAATCCTAGAGAGAGTCCAATGGAGAGCTACAAGGATGGTGAAGGGACTGGAACATCTATCTTATGAGGAAAGGCTGAGAGCCCTGGGGCTGGTTAGCTTGGAGAAGAGAAGAGTGAGAGGGGATCTTCTTAATGTTTACAAATATCTGAAGGGTGGGTGTCAAGTAGAAGGGGCCAGTGTCTTTTCAGTGATGCCCTGTGATAGGACACAATGGTCACAAGCAGGAACACAGGCAGTTCCACCTCAACATGAGGAAAAACTCATTCATTGTGAGAGTGACAGAGCCTGGAACAGGCTGCCCAGAGAGGTTGTAGAGTCTCCTCTAGCGACTTTCAAGACCCACTGGGATCTGTTCCTGTGTGGCCTGCCCTGGGTGTTCCTGCATTGTCAGGGGGGTTGGACTTGGTGATCTCCAGAGGTCCCCTCCAACATCTACCATTCTATGATTGTATGATAGAATGCCTTGGTCTGGAAGGGACTTCCAAAGGTCATCGAGCCCAACCCCTCTCCAGTGATCAGGGACATCCTCAACTGGATCAGGTTGTTCAGAGCCTCATCAAGCCTGACCTCGAATGTGTCCAGGGATGGGGCCTCCACCATCTCCCTGGGCAACCTGTTCCCTTATTCCACCACCCTCATAGTAAGGAACTTCTTCCTAATGTCCAATCTAAATATACCCTTCTCTAATTTAAAGCCATTGTTCCTCATTCTATTGCTACATGCTCTTATAAACAGTTCCCCCCCCAGCTTTCTTGTCCCCTTTCAGATACTGTTAGGTCTCACTGGAGCCTTCATCTTCTCCAGGCTAGAAAACTCCAACTCCCTCAGCCTGTCTTCATAGGAGAGGTGTTCCAGCCCCCTGTTCATCTTTCTGGCCCTCCTCTGGACCTGCTCCATCAGGTCCATGCCCTTCTTGTGGGCTCCAGATCTTGACACAGTACTCCAGGTGAGGTCTCATGAGAGCAGAGCAGAGTGGCAGAATCACTTCACTTGGCCTGCTGGCCATGCATTTTTTGGTGCAGCCCAAGACACAGTTGGCCTTCTGGGCTGCAAGTGCACACTGTTGGCTCATGTTCAGCTTCTTGTCCAACAGTACCCCAAGTCCTTTTCTGCAGGGCTCGCCTCAATCCTCTCATTGCCCAGCCTGGGTACCAATATCAAGGATTGCTCCAACCCAGGTGCAGGACCCCGCACTTGGTCTTGTTCAACCTCACGAGGTTCACCCAAGTCTACTTTTCAAGCTTTTCCAGGTCCCACTGGGTGACATCCCATCCCTCAGGCATGTCAGCTGCACCTTTCAGCTTGGTGTCGTCTGCAAACATTCTGATCTACATCATTGATGAAGATACTAAACAGCACTGGTCCCAGTATGGACCCTGTGTGGAACACCTCTCATCACTAATCTTGATCTGGACATTGAGCCATTGTCCACTACCCTCTGGATGTGACTGTCCAAACAACTCCTCATCCACTGAACAGTCCAACCATCAAAAACATCTCTCTCCAACTTGGAGAGAAGGACGTTGTGGGAGACTGTGTCAAAGGCCTTGTAGAAGTCCAGATAGATGACATCTACTGCTCTCCCCTTGTTCACTGATGTAGCCACTCCATTGTAGCAAGCCACTAGGTTGATCAGGCAGGACTTGCATTTAATGAAGCTGTGCTGGCTGTCTCAGATCACCTCCCTGTCCTCCATGTGCCTTATCAGAGCTTCTGGGGGGATCTGTTCCATGATCTTTCCAGGCACAGAGGTGAGGGTGACAGGTTGGTAGTTTAAAAATGGGTGTAATGTGTCCCTTTTTCCAGTCACCAGGGACCTCACCTGACTGACAGAACTTTCCAAATGTCATGGAGAATGGTTTGGCAACTATATCAGCCAATTCCCTCAGGACTGTGGGATGCATCTCATCAGGTCCCATAGACTTTGGTATGTTCATGTTTCTCAGGTTGTCACGAACCTGATCTCTTACAGTGAGAGCAGCTTTGCTTACCCAGTCCCCATATTCAGGTCCATTTACTTGGGAGGTGTGAGGAGAGAGGTTGCCAGTGAAGACTGAGACAAAAAAGTTGTTGAGTTCCTCAGCCTCCTCCTTGTCTGACAGTCTTGCTTATCATAGGGTATATGCTTTCTTTGACCTTCCTTTTCTGGCTGATGTGCCTGTAGAAGCCCTTGCCAAGTTCATCTCCAGCCGCACCTTGGCCTTCTTGACCCCATCCCTACACAACCGGGCAGTGCCCCTTTACTCTTCCTGGGACACCTGTCCCTGCTTCCACTGCCTGTGCAGCTCCTTCTCGCCCTTTAGTTTGACCAGCAGGTCTCTACTCAGCCATGCTAGTCTCTTGCCTTCCTCTCCTGGTTTCTTACACCTGGGGATTACGAGCTCTTGTACTCTACGGAGAGTGTCCTTAAATCTGCCAGCAATCTTCTGCTCCCTTGTCCCTGAGGGCCATCTCTCAGAGGGTTCTACTCACTGAACTCCTTGAACAGCTGGAAGTTTGCTTTCCCAAAATTCAGGGTCCTGACTTTACTCCTTGCCTGACCTACATCTGTCAGGACTGTGAAGCCCACTAGTGCATGATCACTGCAGCCAGGCTGCCTCCAGTCTGGACATCATGTATTAGACTGCTTGTGCTGGCAACCATCAGGTCCAGCATCACTTCTCCTCTGGTACAGATGACATTACCTGGCTTAAGTTATCCTCTATGCACTCCAGGAAGAATGGAAATGCCTACAGCTTGCCATACTAATTTTCCAGCAGGTGTTGGAATGCTTGAAGTCCCCCAGCAGGACAAGAATGTGAGCACAATGACTCCTGTAGCTGGAGTAAGAATGCTTTGTCATTAGGCTTCTCTTGATCAGGTGGCCTGTAGTAGACATCAACCACAAGGTTCCTTTTGTTGTCTTGGTCTCTAATTCTTACGTATAAGCTCTTGACCTGCTTGTGGCTATTCTTCAAAGACAGCTCTTCACACCCTATACTCTTCTTGACAAAGAGCAATGCCTCCACCTCTCCATCCTTGCCTGTCCCTTTTAAACAGCCTGTAGCCATCAATAGCTGCACTCCGCTCATAGGATTTCTTCCACCAAGTTTCAGTATGGCAACCAGGTCATAGCTTTCTAGCAGCACAGTGGGTTCCCGTTTCTCCTGTTTGTTGCCCATGCTGTATGCAATGGTGCAGAGGCACTTCAGCTGGGCTGTTGGTGATGCCACCTTCTTAGAGGAACTCCCTTTAATTCCTTTGAGGTATTTCCCTGATGCTTCCCTATTACCTTGCATATATCCATACACACACACACATATATACACACACACCTCAGTACAAGAAAGAGTGATAACTAACAACAGAAAGAAATTGCACAGTGCTGTTCTTGTAATGTTAAAAAAAAAGGCTTAAAATTTCTAGACAGGCCTAAGTAGAGCAGACTTAAAATGTGAAGATTAAGAAAACAGATATGCAAACTTTCAGAGCCTAGGCAGAGGCAAATTCATATAGAAAACAAAATTACAACCAACCACACTTACTAGTATTTGTGCTACTATAACTGAAGTTGGAAGACTGAAAACTAAGAGGATTTCACTTGTCAGTTCCTTGACATCAAGAGAATTAGTCTGTTATTATAATTAGGCTTAGCTTTTTGCTGAAATAGACAGCACTAGTAGCTTTAATAACCTCTAAAGAAAATGATGCTACATACCTGAACACCTTTTAGTTGAATGTAGTCAAATATAAACCATGCCAAGCAGTGACACATGAAAAATACCATTATATCCCATTTAAACACATGATGAGCTGCCCATCCAATAACTAGACTGGCAACAAAGCACTCAGAGATTGGCTCACAAATTATTGTGGCAGGCAGCATATTTATTCGTAGTTTGGCCCACCTAAAAGAGACAAACAAATCAGTTCTGACTATGCATTATTCTTTATATCATCCTCCCTACCTCATCAAATGATAAGTTATCATGTTTTTTCTGACAATGGTAGTTTAATCTTATTTAATTTACACCTCCAAATAAAATATTGCAAAAATTCTCCCTTTCAAAGATACTACACATTGCATTTAAAAGGTACTAAGGTTTTTTTTAATACTTAAATCAGTCACACTTCACTGGAAAGTCAGTGCATCTCTGCCAACACTAAGAAGTGTGCATCAGGCTACGCAGTGGAACTTCAGCATTCTGAGCATTAGATAAAATTATCTTGAAAAATGCATACGCTCTCATACCCCATCAGAAGCAGGCAACAGGGATGGGTGGGAAAGGAAGTAAACATTACAATTTTACCTGATCATTCTGGACTGAAACTGAGAAATAGAATATGAACCAGAGTTCTGCATTGCAACTTGTGTGGCCATTGCAAACTTCCAGCCCCTGAAAAACATGTTTATTATAAAAAACATGCAAAGAAGAGATGCAGAAAAAACAATAAGAGAACAAACATCCAAGATTTTTTTTTTTTTGGCTTGAAAAGTTTCTTTGGCATATGTGCTGTATTATTAAAACAAGTATAAACAAAATACTGTATTCTATCAGGTCTCTTCACTGAAAAAGAGCAAATATCACTTGAATAGTACTCAAAACAAATTCTTGAACTTTTTTCTAAAGGAATTAACAATGACATGGCTTAATTATTTCTAAAAGAGAAAGACATGTTTAAAAAAAAATTTAAACTGCACTTAAAGCAATAAGCTTACTTCAGAGTTATCTTACCGGTCAGCTATAGCTTTGGCCATAAAGTAATCTTCAGCAATATACTGTGCAAAGGCTATCAGTCCTCCAGCTTGGTCCAAGACATCCTTCCTCATCAAGCAGGACATTCCTGTTACACACTTAAAGCCAGTTAAGTTGGCTGAAATATATGACCTTGGATGTGAAGTCCCAAAATAAACCTGGCAAACCAAGAAAAGGCTTTTAAAATTCTACGCATTTATCAAAGTACTACCAACCAACAACTTTTTCTCCAAAAATGTTTGGAGGATAAAACGTGCTAGATGTGGACAGTTATGACAGTAACTGGAAAGTTCTTCACCATGAGTCTCAAATCTAGTCTACCACCAAATCTGAGAAATCTAGCAGTGATACTGGCTGTGTTTTTACACATCTGTAAGCAGCTTTAAATCCATGTATAAAAGTACCATATTTCATTTAGCATTTTATTTCTAATTTATTGAGGTTGTTCTCAGGGAATACCTATATTATGACCCCATTAGGTAGCTTACTAATCACGAGTATTAATGCGCAAGATATTTGGTGATAGCCAAAAGACATGCCATCTCCTTTCTCTTGTAAAAAATAACGGCATTACTGCACACACGTCCTTAGAAAGTTACTACATGGTTGTATAGAATCAGGGGATTTATTTTTTTTTTAACTTAATATACTTATAAACAGAAATAGAAAAGAAAAAAAATCAGATTATGACTGAGTCTTTTTACAAGATTCAATAGCTTAAAACTATAAGCGTCCTATAAAGAAACAGTGTGATAAATGCTAGCTCCTCTAACTGCTATTCTTCCTAGAGACAGCCCTCACACTGGTCTTATTAATACAGCAATTCATTCAAGAAGAGGCATGCTCATCCTGCAGTATACTGGATCTGGAAGAAAAAAAAGCTCTTCTAGGAATATAAAAACAGAACTTGTAATTCTTGCTACTTTAGTACATACTGGTACTAAGAGCTTTGTGCTATAGATCCCTGCTCTTCTCTTGCAAGAAAAAAATCTGACTGACACGAAAGAAACAAACAAAAAAACAAAATCAAAAAACCACAAACCTAAACCAACCAAACAAAAAACCCCCACAACAACAAAACCAAAAATTACACAAGCTGCCCTCTCACCATGCAATAAAGGAGTACCGAATTTTGCTGCACTTTAATCTCTCGCATTTCTGCCCTTGACAGATATTTGTGAGCCTTGGGGCCAAAACGCTTTATACATGCCAGCTTAAAATAAAAGCTAGTGAATTAAATTACATGCCTGGAGACACAAGGAACAAGCAAGAAAATTCAACCTCTTCATTCTACAAAAAAACTTACTGAGAAAGAAGAGAGGGGAGAATAGGACAGAATGAGTGATATGAAGATGGTGGGTAGGAATCAACTGTTCACTTTCTCTTCCAAAACAAACATTAGGAGATATGAAATAGCACTAGAGAAGAACAAGGGTCAGAATAAACAAGGTGGTGGTTCCTATAACAGATAGCATCTATGCAACTTCCTGGTAAAGACAGTTATAGATGTTCAAAATCTACCCGGACTCAAAGTGGAAAAGTTCATGTAAGAAATCTGTTCTTACTAAAATGCTAACTTATCAAGGATTTGTAAACATACAAGTCTACTTCCTGCTCAGGAAGTCTGTCAACTGAAAATGCAAAAAGTTGAGACTGCATTACAGGAAAACAGGATATAAGCCTTCCTTGTGTTCTACTCTCCTCAAAGGCTCTACTTATAACCTCTGCTGGAAATCAGATAGCATGTAGAGATGACTTTGCTCTGATTTGTCATGGTCATTTCTGCGTTCCCTTTTCAGACACCAAAAGTAGAATGAATGACCCTTTCTGAATAAGCACTAGAAAGGGTTCTTAATTTTAAATACATTTTTTTAATTAAAATCCATTCTTTTCATCCTGTAATCTTTACTGTTTGTATTGTAAGCTTAACTATGAGTCAAAGTTCAGAGGCCAGAGTAGAATTTTGGAGCACGTAAAAGCTATCCTATTTTGAAGCTTGACTGCAGCTGACAGATGTTTCTTCACTCAAAATGCGCAAGAGGCACTACATATAGCTTTTAGTCAGCAAGGTCCTGGGGTTAAAAAAAAAACCCACTAACATTGCACTCACCTGTTCAAGAGTAGCAGCAAAACCCTGTCTGTCTGCAACATAGGGTAGCCCATGGACCAAGCCTACTTTTTCAGTCATTTGATTGGCCATATCTGTCAGTGTGTCTGGTGTTACTAAATGACAAATGAAAAAGAAAATTCATTAAGCAATTGTGTCATTAGCAGACTACTGCGAAGACACGGTATTTCTTACTCTATTACAAGAGCACATATACTTTGTTACACAGTATTTTGGAGGAACAAAATTTCAAATAGTAGGGGATTAACATCATTATGATCAAGAACAAATACAATGGAAACAGTTGGAACAGTATTTTTTTCATGGGATTTTCTTTAGAGATAAAAAAAATCTTTAGAGATTAAAGATTTTTATACTGTGAAAAATCTTTTTTTCCAGATTTTTACATTTCTGCTTGTGTTCTCAGTAAAAATAATCCCTGACAACTGCTTGCCTACAGGAAGTAAGAACAATGCAACAGTCAGCACATTACAACGCACACCCACCTCTGATTCCACTATCACAAATCCATATGAGATCATATTTGGCAACTTCATAGCCAGGCATTAAATTGTTAATCTTGGGGTTGATACCAACCTTCTTGCCACCTGAAAAAAACAAAACAAAACAAAAAAACAACAAACAAACAAACAAAAAAGCCATACAAAAAATTATAAATGGGAATCTTTTTTTAGAACTGAGACTCAATATGCAAAATACTTACATGTACTCACCAAAGAACAATAAATTTTAGTCAATTGTTACAATCCACTTTTATGAACAGGATTTAAATTTTAAGTAATCCTTCACTTCTGTATTTTTGATATTACAACATTTATGCAGAAAAAGAAAAAATATTCAAACACTTCCTCAAAATGGCATGGTAACAATGGAATTAAAAAGACAGTAGAACTACAAAATTTATTACTATATTCTGTAAGATAAATATTTTCTACCTCTTAGTTCTTAAGACTATTGATTATGGCCATTACGCTTTACAGTAATTTTAACAGAAAAATGAAGAAGAAACAGAATAAAGCGAGACATACACTTTTGCTTCCAATTGACAGACATGGTCCAGTTTATTTCACATCAGAAAAAAAACCCCAACATTCTACTACCTAGTTCTAATACCCTTCCCCTCTAGTTCAAGTGCAAGGTGAAGAAAGAGCCTGACAGTCAAACCTCGTGAAAAAGGATTGTTGCAGGACCTCAAGCTCAAATACAGCCACAACTTCAAGTTTATTCCTGTACATTTAGTTCAGTGCAAAAACAGGATTTAAATTGTTCTTTCAGATTTAGATGGAAAAAACGTTGCAGGGGTTGAATAAATCATTCTTCCTGTATTTTTTTCCGGGCTGATGCCATAGATTGTGACTATAAGCATACTTCTTTACCCCAGACTGATGCTAAAGCTACAGAACCAACACGGGCTGAACAATACGACTATTTATTTTCAAATACTTTATACGGAGCAGAAGATCAAAACATTTTACCAGTTAAGAGTCCCACCTTTAAGTTGTACTGCTTACCTATGAACAGTCTAGCATCAACATTTGGGTATTTTCCAAGGAGCTTTTTGCACACATCAATAGCTGGATCATCATGATCTTGTACACAGAGTAGCACTTCATACTAGTAAAAACAAAAAAGTGTGTATGCATACTTAATATCAACATGTTCTAGGGAATAAAGGTTAATAGTACACCAAACTGGAAAAAAAAAAGAGCACTGTTATGAAAATGAAAACAAAAGGTTTGTTTTATATCTGCGTAAGACTATTGTTTTAACATGCAACCAAGTACTTGTGAAAAAAAGAACCAAGTCTGTGTATCAATAAACTGCTGTACTGAGGAACATTAGTTTTCCTAAAAAAACGTTAAGTTTCCTGCCTGGACACGTTCCTGTGTGACTTGATCTAGGTGATCCTGCTCTGGCAGGGGGTTGGACTAGATGATCTTTCAAGGTCCCTTTCAACCCCTAACATTCTATGATTCCTGTTATCAGAAGGGTTACTACTAGGTGTGAAGCAAAGGAATGATGCTATGATACACCTGACTGCATACTTCTGAACTACACCCTCCTTTCCTTTGTAGATGCATAAGCAGAACAGAGTTGGAAAAGAATCCACAGAGACCAGTATATATGTACACTTAACTGTAGAATAAAGCTAAGCTCAGAAGCATATATATGCAATGTATGTCTTTTCCTCATTAACAAAATAATGGTTAAAAATAAATCAATCAACAAGAGGTAAGGGAAAACTAGCTGCTTCAGCAGTCAGCCTACATTCTTCTTACACATGAGCTACAGACTGTGAGGAAACAGCATTTTTAAGAACCACTCAGAGACAGCTTTGAAGAAGGTATTTTGTTTCTTCATTAACAAAAAATTACTTCACTATTCCCTACTTGATCTCATCTTCTTCTCCCTGTTAAAATTATTGAACAAGTTATTAGAGCCCCAATCCAAAGATTCAAAGTCAGAAACTGCAAATTTCTGCTCAAGATACACAGAAGCCATTTCTACAGTCCAAGATCTAAAGATTCAATCTCATTATAAACAATTTGCTTAGTCCTCATTTGATACAGCAGTTGTAAATAAGAATATCAACTAAACAAAACAGTTCTGTCTCTCTTACACTATCCTATCACCTCACTGAACTTTATTTCAGTAAGCTACTTAAGCAAAAAGTAATCTGAACTTTGAAAGCTGCCTGTGGGCTTGATGAAAATATCTGATATTCAGTGAGAAGCATTTCATACAACAGAAGACATTAAGTTAATACATTCTTGCAAGAAAACATGGTATTGTTAAACAAAAAAACCCCACAATGACTAACTGCATTCA
Organism: Ceryle rudis; assembly: GCA_033439905.1. NCBI lineage: Eukaryota > Metazoa > Chordata > Aves > Coraciiformes > Cerylidae > Ceryle > Ceryle rudis. The sequence continues at coordinate 10,368 of JAAGNO010018797.1, read as the reverse complement.
GAACATTGTGGAAACTTGAAATCATTAACCACTAATTAGGAGTTCCTAGGACTTATTCTATCACTACAAACTATCAGACAAACACACCCCTACCTCTCAGAATGCAAACTCAACAGCAATTTGCCTAAAGAGCAAGTAGAATGATTCCTATAATTTTAGGAGCAGGAAAAATTAATTTAAAGGGTAAAAGACCTGTCTCTAAGTAAATAGGTCCTTCCACCACAACAGAACAATCACAGTATCACATAATGGTTTGGATTGGAAGGGACCCTAAAGATCATCTAGTTCCAAGCCCCCTACCACAGGCAGGAACACCACTCACTAGACCAGGTTGCACAAAGCCCCATCCAACCTGGGCTTGAACAATCTTAACAATATGAACACCACAGAAATTACCAACTGAAGAAATTTGTTCTTCATTGCTTATCTAATTAAATAGATAAAAACACAAATATATTTACTAGGAATTACATAACTGATCTCAAATCCACAGTTGCAACAACACTTCTTTATCTATACTCTTCAATAAATTAAACCACGAAGACTAAAAAACACACCTCCCCCAAAAAAAGCAACCCAACAAACCCCCAGAAACAAACAGAACAATAACAAAAAAAAAAAAAAAAAAAACAAAAAAAAAACCAAACAAAAAAAACAACCCCACACCAAAAATCCCCACAACACACAAAACCACCCACCCACCCAGATCCCCTCCCAAAAATTTCACAGTAAGTGGTCTTTGTAGGCAGCAACAAAGGAAAAAACAACAAAATGTATGTCTAAAGCAGAAGAAATATATAGCTCCTTAGCTATACAAACATTACAATCAGGTACATTTGGACAAAATATGAATAAATGTTTTTGTCAAAGTTACAATATCCACAGTAAGTAAGAACTGTTAGCTGATAAAAATATTACATTTAAGTCCTACAGTATAGAAGCTTCATAATAAAGCCACATAAATGGCTTCTATGCAAGACAAGATTATTTCACACACAGAATATCACAGAATCCATATCACTGCAGGTTGAAATAAGCGTCACCGGAAAAAGTTTAAGATCATTCTTTCCTAATAACTTTTTCCTTGGACAGCTGAACTTTGAATACCAGACAGTGTTCTAATTTTTATGGTGTAATGTCAGTTTCTTAAATGAAATATTTTTGTACAGAATAATTATTGTAGAGAAGTGTCTTCAAACAGTTTGAGGATCATGCTTGCACACTGCAATCTGTGCCCCAGTGAAGCATTCATATCTCCATTTTCACCCTCCTTGGGAAAAATTGTCACTATTCTTACCTCAAATTCAGATTTCTGAGGAGTAGCAATGTTTTAAAGATATAAATATGGGTAGGAAAGTTATCCGAAGTAAGGGTCAAGACTATCTCTCAAAGCAAGATCCAGCATAACTGTTCTTCTGAATTCTGAAATTGTACTTACAATCAAATATTTCAGCTGCATAGTTTTTATGCTGCTTATAGTCATAAAATAGCTTAAGGAATTGCTTTGGCTTCTTTGCGCTGTTTGCAGTATTGGCATACAGGGCATGCCCCAAGTCTGCTTTACACTTACCTTGGTCACAGTTGTTAATTATTGCACTTTCCCTGAGTCAAAAGGATTCAATATTCATGCCTGAAACTTTTCAAAAGGCCCCAAGCTTTATTACAGAAAACCTATTCAACTTTTAATAAATTCCAAATGGTGGAGGATTTTGTTTTACACTGACTATTCAGGAGTAAGTTTAAACCTTGGTGAGAATATAAAAAAGGAAACTCACTGTACAACTTATGACATACCTTTGACTTTTTACAACTGAAGCAGTAGGGTAAGAAGAAGTTTCAAGAAGAATTAAGAAAAGAATTTTTATTAAATGTAAATTGCAAGTTTTAGAATTCAGGAGATATGCAGTAGAAAATGTAGTCCTTTTTCCATCCACAGGAGCACACAGCAAGTAGTGAATGATGCAGCAGGCATTTGCAGATTTTTCCTTTAAGTTTTAAGCTCCATATGGCAAGGAAAGCATCTGACACATTTATCGCTTATATTACTTATCATTTATATTACAAAGTCAAACAGCAATCAACAACAAATGTATTATTAACTATTTGTTTCTCAAAATTTAAGTGTCTTGGACACTATCCTACATACTAGCAACTGGTAAGATACACCACCTTATTACTGAGCAATTCTTTATTAGATGAGCCGTCAGTAAGAACTACCACAGTTTCAGGCTATCAGTTATCTTTTAGAGGATCTGTTACAGAGAAGTATTTAACTGGGGAGGGTGTCTGGCCTTTCCAAGTGATTTTTTATAAACTGAAGGGTTTCATAATTCTGTAAGCACCACAATACAGAATAATGATTAAACAAATCTTAGTGAAGAGTAGGTCTCATCCCTAGGCCTTGATGACTTTCTTTTCTAGCCAGTAATTTTTATTTGCAATGTGTAAACTGTGTAATTATGTATTTGCTGTAGAAGGAAAAACAATCCAAGACAGAAGTTGCATAGTTCTAGCCTAATCTCCCGATACAATTTTTGGAGGCATAGGAGATATAAAAAACCCCACCAAATGGCATACATACTTTTGGATAATCCAGTTCAAAGAAGGTTTCTAAGTTGCTGATCAGGTTAGGATCCACACCTTTTAATGGCTTTAGAAGTGAAACACCAGGAAGCTTGCTATATGGCTGTTTGTCTGTGGCTTTTTTATTGAGGTGGAGACGTCTGTAAGCAGAAATAACATACACCACATCAAGAAAATATGCTAGAAAATTCTGTTCAAAATACTGTCAAAACAAAGAAAGCTTGAGAGTTAAAACTGCCAAAAAATTAGTTTTGGTTGTATATACAACAGTGATTTTAGTATCTGTCAGTTGATGTGTCAGAGACAATGCCTGAAAAAACCTTAGCATTTTATGTAGACTAAATTCAACCTTATTCAACTTAGTACAAAATGTATTAATCTGAAATGTCTAAGTATTTTTAACACCAAGTTTGTCATTGTTTTTTCAAACTGCATAGGAGACAACATTTAATGCTATGGAGGAAGGCAGAAAAGAAAGCCTTATAGTACTATAACAGGATAATTAGAAAATAATTTACTGTAAACAAGCCTGAGCAACTGCAGAGATAAACCAAAATAGTCTTGCTTGAGGAATTAACAGCCAAAGAAAGAAAAGCATTGGTTCAGATAGCTACCACAGAGAGAGAAAGATTTCTTTACCGATTTTCACAAAAAGTAAACAAAGGCCAATAAGAAGGGAGAGTTAAAACATTCGATTTAAAACAGCTATGTGCATTGCTACAGTCTCTGGACATAGGCAAAAGCCTTAATGAACAGAAAATAAAACAAGGAAGTAGAAGAGGAAACAGATAAAGGTAAGGAAAGAAAGGATGAAGACAGACTTGAGGCAGGACTGTGATGAAGAATAAACAGCATGTGTTAAACCTGCAAGCCTTTGTATCAGAAACCATGCTGATACACAGGATTATGCAAGTTATTAAACACACAAGGAAGAGACTACACAATGTACGAAACCTTGGAACACACACAAATGAGGCATGCGGCATTATGAGGATTTATTCAGCTGTGAAACAACGTACACTGAGACTTCTGATGAGTATGGCTCAATACAGTAACAGGTTTCTAACATGCTATATTAAACATAAGATTCCAGTTCATGTTCTGCTCATAACACAAAAAAAAAAAATCAACCTGTAAAAAATATATCATCACTTTTCTGTAGTTCCAGAGCATGCGTTTAGTTTTAAAGTAATTTCACTGCTAATTTTCATAATTTGAGATTCTTTCTTGAGGCTCCATTTATCTGCTTTATTTACTAATATTTTCTAAGCTTTTGTTTCAGAGAAGCTTCAAAAATCTTGTGTGCTTCTGTGGCAGCAAATACCTCTGGTATTAAATATGCCTTCTTCTGTATTGGAGTGTCATAAAACAGCTAAAGCAGGTCAGCAGCAAAAATTTGTTTCCCATTTGAGTTTAAAGGTCTTTGCAAAGTGCAGAGAGAACTTCTACCTGTACATTCAGATAAAACCTCCCTATGTATGCTTTCATCAAAGATGCGTTGATTATATGCCTTTATTTGTATTTTTACAACATGTGTCCAAAAAGATACTGGAATTCCATTTTTAAATAGCTAGTTAGCATGTTTCAGATCTATACAGGGATGTGGTGATTCAATAACTACCAGGAATATTTTTAAAATAAGATCAAGCTCTAAGATCATATAGGAGGAGATAGTTTTCAGAAACAATTCTCCATGTGTCTCTAGTTGGTGGACTAATAGTTTCCCAAGACAAGACTGGAGTGAGAGACAAGTTCTTTCATCAGACTCCAATTGGTATGATTAGAAATACCACAGACCTTATCAGGCCTGTCTGCTTCTTTTTCAATTATACCAGATGGTGTAATAAAAGCTATTACCTCTCCTGATAAACCTTATGTTGCCTGTGGTGCTCAACCATCATGGCCAAAGCAATGCTACCCTAGTTTTTTGCAACATAATCTGTAGCACTGCTAATATCTGTAGCCAAGCCTTTTATATATTCTTTTTCACTTCTTTTTGTGTTCACTACAAATCATATTTCAATGCTGAGCAGTGTTTTGTCCTTGTTTCTGTCAGTGGATATTAGATGGAGGAATCTCATTCACTCTTCTAAATTTTTTACTGTTAGCAGGAAAAGGTTAAAATGGTGAGGATCATCTTTTCAATTCTCTAGTGTATGTTGTGACCTGCTTTTTATATTTAGGATGTACTGCGCAGGTGTATTCAGTTTGATTTTATACATTGTTGGTTTTGTGGTAATACAAGAGACAAAAGGACTGATTTTCCATTAGTTGCCAGTGATCCTATGCTTTAGGCAGATAATTTCCCTGACTTGTGCTTTTTGTGTCAGGATTTTACAATGGACGCTATATGATGCCAACCTGCCACAGAATCCAGCAGTTCACCCTCTGAAAATGCAACATTATTAAGAAATGCTCATCTTCTGCTTATTAACTCTTATGCAAAATCCTTGATATCTTAGTGTACACCTGCTACATTCAACAGCATAAAATAACTTTTGAGACAGGGATACTGGGGATTAAAGAGTAATCAGGTCATTAATCCTTCATTCTTTTACCACTAGAAAGAATTAAAAAATATAATAGAAGTATTTCCATATTTGCAAATCTTTCATTCAGCTGGAATAAAAACACTGAGAAATAATACTTTTAATTAGAAGGAAGAAACAGCCATTTATGGCTAATCTCCTTCCTGATTAAAATTTTATATATGAACTTTCATTAAATTTTTTATTCACTGAAACATAGAAATATTTCAGTTGGAAAATACCTTTAAGATCATTGAGTTCAACCATTAACCTAACAATTCCAAGTTCACCACTAAACCACGTTCCCAAGCGCCACATCTACATGTCTTTTAAACACTGCCTTGTAGACCCTTCACCAGCTTCATTGCTCTTCTTTGGGTGTGCTACAGCACCTCAGTGTTTTTCTTGTAGTGAAGGGCTGTCCTGAGTTTGGCTACGATAGGGTTAATTTTCACAGCACATGTCCACAATGTTGATCATTTTTTTTTGCATGATGGTGTTGTGTAAATCCTAATATATACTATGTATTCCCTGTGGTGATGTCTATATTCTCTGAGAAATAGATCGGGACTATCATAATGCTATATTGGATTTTGTCTCTCTCAAACTTTTAATATGAAATCTCTCAAAAGGCATTTTCTTACAAGATTATGAGTTGCAACAGTAGTTAGCTGACTGCAAACATAACATGAATGCAACATTAGACATTTACATTTCTGTATCTGAAGCATGGAATATCTGGCAAGAACATCACTAGGAACAAAGATGTTCATTCTTTGTGTTGAGCTTCTCGACTAGGTAGTACTATTTTGATGCTTGTGGCAATAGGTAACCAAATCTTCAAATCAGCGAGGATCTCTGTTCTGTAGCAAGAGTGGCTTAGATAATTTCACTATCAGTACCCTTGCAACAACAGAATTGCTAGTTTTCATTGTATGTGGAGTCTAGCAGTATTATTTCTAGTTCCTTGTCCCAGTGTTTATATTTCAGTGTGACAGTAAGATTTGATTACATTTTCTATTTGTATTTTGGGCTTGGAAACCTGTTTGTTTTGATTTGGTTTGGTTTTTTTTTTTTTTTCATCTGTCACACTGGAATAACAGACATTTCCATGAAATTTGGAGTGTATTGTGCAGTATTGTTAATGTTTTCAAGCTTTCTTTTTACCGACTTTGGGAATGAATGGTGAAATCTTAAGTTTTTGACAACTGAACCTATACAGTATTGAAACGTTCTCTCTAGGACTGCTTAGCAGTTTCTACTGATACTCATTTGGTTCTGGTCTCCCATTGCTGTCTAGCACTGAAAAAATTTGTACGCAATCCCAGTAGCTGAAGTGAAAAAAGGGTGACCCTGAGGCAGTCCAACCATACACCTGGACTGACTGTTGACCTGGACTTTATTTATTTAACTATGTATCTATCAGTCAAGAGCCTGTATATGACTTGGCCTAGAGCTGACTTCATTATGTGGTTGACTCAAGTCATGGACTTGTGAAGCCCCAGGGGTCCTATTTCAGCAGCAATTATATAGGCAGAAGAGTCAAGACTGAGAGCTGATAGGTAAACAGGACAGTTTGAGGCAGAAATCTAATAGGCAGTGCTGTCTCAAAACCATGTTTGTTCTCTCAGAAGAGAATTTAAACGAATATATTGTGGTAATAGACCTATATAGAGAGTAGAGACACTTTACAGGGAGAAAACTGTTTCATTAGAGAATTCCAAGCCAACAGTACTTATGATTTATTAAAGTCAGGTGAAATTTAAAGTGAACAATATTTTATTTTTGTTTTCTGCAGTTAAGATGTTTCCATTTGAAAAGAATGCCATGTTACACCATTATTCAACTTCTACACAATCTCTTCTGAAAGCCAACAAAAACCTGTTGGCTGTGATGATCTCAAACCCTTTTGTAATGCCTTGCTTAGTCTTGGTGACTTGATTATTTGGAACAACTAATTACTAAAGTCTTTCAAGACTATGCATTAGTAGACTTGGCATACATTAGTAGATTAACTAGCAGCATCAAAAAAACTTTTCTGTTTCTGGATTAGTGTCTCTGGACAAATTATTTAATTGAATTTCCATTCACTTCCGTTGTAAATTGCATTTTTTCTTTGTTAGTATAGTGCATCACTTCTAAGTTTCCTTGTTGCTTCATGTTTTTTTTCCTTCTTCCAGTTTTAAACCTTTCATGACACCATTTACACTTTTCCTTACATGTGTTATTTGTATGTTTTTCAACAGATCTGTAATACTTTTCATGACCACGTGACAACTTGTTTGTTTTTCTCTGAGAATACCAATTAGCAAACACCCAGTACTGCAATATCTTTAAAAATATTCAAACTTTTGTTTTCTGCACACTGTGTAGCGCCATGCATATGCAGCATGTCATTACTTTCTTTTTGGCTTTGCATCACCTTAAAAAACCATTAGTCATTTAAAAAAATGTGTGCTATACACATAAGATCTGGCTTAATACTGTGTTACGCTACATTTGCTCCCTAACAAAATAATTGCAGGTACGGCACATAAAATTTAAATATGAAATTAAACCATCTTGTTTTGATGCAGTTATAAGATGAGCGCATTATCAAATATGATCTGTAATAGCTTAATTAAGCTAAGCTTCAATAATACCTATGTTCATGTTTACTTAACTCATTTGTAGATAGGGAAATTCTAATGATTTTTGTTATGCTTATGTAAGATACTTGTATTACTAAATAAACTATGAGAAATTAATTTTACAACATCATTAAAAGAAGACTATTATCAGGAGTAAATCTTAACATTTCTGTTGGACATCTTGCAGTATAAATAAAATATAAAAATATAAATAAACAAAAAGCAGATATATACAAATGTATTTGCAAGATTTGGGCTCAATTTACTTAAATCCATTTATATCCTTAAGTTCAATAGGTGTATATACTATACTTTTGCTATTATGTGGTCTTTCAGCTTTAATCAACTAATTTATTAGTATAAGACAAGTGTATGAAAAGAAATACTGGATAGTCAGAGATGGGTCTTCTCTGTTTTTCATCATGCTATTTTCTTAATCAGTTCAGAAAGAAGATCAATTACTTGAGTATTTGAAGTTTTCTTGTTCTTACAGTGAACACATTATTTTCCAGTTTAAAAGCTTTCATGACAGTATTTGTCCCTATAGAGATTTCAGTCATTTTCACTGTATAGGATGTATTATCATGGTCATTTTAGTCATATTCATCACCCTTTTCTTGTTTATTATAGAAAGATTCAATTGACTATAGGAGATGCATGGGGATAGAGAATTTTTGTCATGATAAGCTCTATGCTTTCCAACTATGTATTCTGTCCCTTTTAAAGGTTTGACATAGTAGACTTTCATACTTAACATCACTCTGCTTTACAAAAAGGTATATAATTAATTTTGATTATTTTTTCACAGTATTAAACAGTGTGCCTAACCAGATACTTATCCATCTTCATAACAAAGTATATGACTTCAAGAATACTCTCTAAAAGAATGTGCAATAAATTTAGTAAGTGCAGTAAAAGCATATTTACTAAATTAACCGTGAATTCAGCAAACATAATGTTTGGATTATACTATGGTGTTTTGTAAGGAAATGTTTAATTTGAGAAACTTTGAGTAGAATTATTTAATTTTCTCAATGTTTTCTTAAGGTCATTTGTATTTTGCAGATTTACTTATTTCTTTTCTTTCAGTAAAGCTTAATCACTCTGTGTGTGTTTCCACAATTCATGAAATTATCTGTAATTGTGTAATTAGTGTAAATACATCCAATTACATTTATAAGATATAATTACAAAGTGCAGTACAGTAATTGTGATGGGTAATGACATAAAGGAATAACTATTAAACTTCTTAAATGTATATAGTCTGTGAATATTCAGAAGCTAGTATTTAAAGCTGAATATCAAACTTGTTTAAATGTGAACAGCAAGTGGGCAAATTTTACAGGAATAACTGGAGCTAGTCAAGATTACTGTGACAAAACAATTAAAAGATTAAATCATTCATAGAAGTACATGAGTTTTCCAAAGTGCAGGTGTGTTATTGTTGCTTAGCACAGACTACAGAGCATCCGCAGTCTAAAATGTTGGGACTTTATTACTAAGGCTAGCTTGCAATCTGTCTACTTTAGGACTAAATCTGACTAATCTGACTACTTTAGGCTTCCCATCTGGACATCTGAGAACCTGTATTGCAGCCCCACCTCTCCAGGTTTCTAAAGCAGAGATTACAGATTATCTAAAACCTGGGTAGGAACTTTTATTGAGGAGTATTGAGGAGCTCATGGCCTTGTGCTTCAGTGCTTCTCTTCCCACTGAGTCTTCTCCAACTCTGGGGACTCCTAGTCTTGTTCTTCAGTCCTCAGGAGCTGGAGGAAGGCATTCATTTCCCCATCACTGCAACTGCTGTCTTTTTTGATCATTTCAGATCTGCAGGCTGTGATCAGATTAGCTAATGCTTTCACTGCCAGAACTGAAAAAGTTCACGGAGCAATATATACTGGGTGTGAGTGTCTCCCAACTAGAAAGCAGCCTGAAAAACCAACTAGAAAGGCCTTGGTGGCCCTGGTGAGCACAAGGTTGAGCATGAGCCAGCAATGTGCCCTTACTGTAAAGAAGGCTAATGGCATCCTGGGCTCCATTAAGAGAAGTATGGCCAGCAGGCTGTGAGAGTTAATTCTTCCCCACTATTCAGCACTGCTGAGGTCACGCTTTGCATTGTGTCCAGTTCTTGGCTCCCCAGTACAAGAGAGACACGGACATACTGGCAACAGTACAACAAAGGGACACTGAGATAATGAAGGAACTGGAGCATCTCTTCTATGAGAAAAAGCTGAGAGAGCTCAGATTGTTCACTGAAATTGAACTGGGCAAGGCTCAGAGGGATATCAATGTAGATGAACAACTGAAGGGAGGATGCAAAGAGGACACAGACAGGCTCTTTTCAGTGGTGCTCAGTGACAAGAGGCAATGGGAACAAACTGAAGCATGGGATTTTCCATCTGAATGTCAGAAAACAATTTTTCACAGTGGAGATGACTGTCTACGGTCACAGATTTTCACAGAATCACAGAATTACTGAGTCTGGAATAGACCTCCGAGATCATCAAGTCCAGCCTATGACCCAACACCATGACAACAGCTAGACCATGGCACTAAGCACCATATCCAATCTTTCCTTAAACACCTCCAGGGATGGCGACTCCACCACCTCCCTGGGCAGTCCATTC
>JAAGNO010018796.1:0-14701 GCA_033439905.1 Ceryle rudis | reverse complement strand
TGCCCAGCGCGGCGCTGCCGCAGGAGGGCGGCTGGGGAGTGTGGGGGTCGGGGGGAGGTGTGGGGGGTGTCTGTGTGTGTCGGGTCTGTGGGGTCTGTGGAGGGGTGTGTGGGCGTCTGTGGGGGGGTGTCTGTGTGTGCGCGTCCGTGCGTGCGTCTGTCCGTCTGCGTGTGCGCCCGTAGTACGCGGTGCCTGGCACGAGCCGTCGGTGCCCCCGTGTCGCCGTCTCCCGCGGGAGCTCTCCTGACCTCCGCTTGTCCCCGCGGCTCTTCCTGCGGGCCGCTCCCACGAGGAAGAAACCGCTCCCGGGAGGTTGTTCGGTCTGTTCCCGCCGGGTCTCGTCCCCGCGTTGGCGGGGTGGTCGCCATTCCTGGGCGATGGAGTCACGGCAGAGGCCGCCGGCAGCGAGCAGATGGAGGGAGCGCGGCCAGAGCCGCCCTCAGCGGTCTCCGTGCCACCCCTTCTGCCGGCCACTGCTCCTGCCAGGTGAGAGAGCTCGAAACCTCCCCGTTTATTTCCTAGGACGCCTCGTGTCACGGCTCGGTGTGACGCTGGCACTTGGGCAGCGTCCCGTCCCTCCCCCCCTGTCGCATCGCGACAGCGGGTGCCGCGTAACGGCCTCTGGATGTGCGCAAAAAGAGGATCCCACCAGCTGGTGCCCCCGCAGCTCCCGGCTTGCGCTGGATGCTGGAGCCCCAGCTGGACTTGGGTAAAAGAACTCGTATTATACTTCGAGTAGCCGCCCAATCCTTTGCTGTCTTGCAGTTTCACCCTTTTGGTGTTAACTTGTTGGCAGGTTCCCGGCTTCAGAGTCAAGGCTTGGGCTGCAGGCTGAGCCTTGCTGCAGTTTAGCTGCACTGCTGTGGTTTAAAATAACTGCTTGTATTTTATCCTTAATGATGCCATTATCTTAAAATAGCATGACGTGCTGCTGCCTCATTTTCAGTTATTTCTCAGAGAACTGCTGAATTCCCACGAACTCTGTGTTTATAGAGCCTGCCCAGTTTGTGAAATTAGATAACTAATGGGTTTTTTTTGGGGGGAGGAGGGGTGCTTGTTTAAAAAAATACTCAAATATTAACATTTCAATACCCTGGTTTATTCTCCAATCCAGAAATTCTCCAGAAATAAGTCTTCAACACTGATGGTTGAGTTGCCAGGCTCAACACCAGTGACTAAAATGAAGGCAAGTGGAATGAAGAGTCAGTCACTCCATGACCTGAATTCAGTAAACTGAGTCTGCATGGTCTTAGAACTTCTTATACTTTCTGAGTAAGATGAATTAGCTGGGTTTTCTTCTGAAAAAAAAAACAAACCAAACAACGTAGAAATGGATGAGATTTCATTAAAACTTTGATGACAAGGGAAATACTGGAGAGAGTCCAACAGAGAGCTACAAAGATGATGAAGGGACTGAGACATCTCTCTTGTGAGGAAAGGCTGAGAGCCCTGGGGCTGTTTAGCCTGGAGAAGAGAAGCCTGAGAGGGGATCTGATGAAAGTTTACAAATATCTGAGGGGTGGGGGTCAAGTGGAAGGGGCCAGGCTCTTTTCAGTGGTGCCCAGTGGTAGGATGTCACAAACTGGACCACAGGAAGTTTCACTCAAACATGAGGAGAAACTTCTTGACTGTGAGGGTGCCAGAGCCTGGAAGAGGCTGCCCAGAGAGGTGGTGGAGTCTCCTTCTCTGGAGACTTTCCAACCCCACCTGGCTCTGTTCCTGTGTGGGCTGCCCTTGGTGACCCTGCTGGGGCAGGGGGGTGGACTCAATGATCTCCAGAGCTCCCTTCCAACCCCCACCATTCTGTGGTTCTACAACAAATGTTTTAGTGCTATGGTGAATATCACTTCTCCGGGAGACAGTAGGTTAAAGCTGTAGGAAGGTTATTGTAATGCTTTTGAGAGCTTGATGAAGTGAGCATGTGCTTACACGGTATTTAAATCTAATATCCCTTCCTTCTCTTCCCCCAGACCCTTAAGCCTTTTAATTAGGTCAGTAGGTGAGATGCTGTGCTGCTAGTCACCTGTCATGCCCTGGGTCCAGCCAAAGAAGGTGGTACCATGGGGTGTGTTGTAGCACCCCTGTTACGGAGCTGCTTATGGATATTGCAGAGCTCCCTTCCCCTGCTCTGCAGGTGACCTGCCACTTGCCCTCAAGTGGGGTTACACTTGTACTTTAACATCTATGCAGGCTCAGAGACGGGGCAGGAATCTTAGGTCAAGGAGACGCAGTATCTTTCTGGCTTTATTCTTCCAGATGGGATGAAAAAAAGTGATGGATTGCACATAAGCTCTGCACCTGGGATCTCGTGCAGGCTGTAAATCCGGGTGACGCATCTCAAAAGCAAACTATGACGTCTGGTTTGTCAGTTAAATGGCAATTTGAAGAAATACTGGTTTCTGAGCTATTGGGGAAGATGAGCAGATGTCAAACTCTCTTTTCGTGTCATGTGAATGCAGAGCTGTAAATGACAGCTACACAGTTTGGTTTAAAGCTGCTTTCTGTTGGTTATTTTTTTTTGTTTGTTATATTTTGGTTTTGTTGTTTTGTTGTGTTTTGGGGTTTTGGTTTTTTGGTTGTGTTTTTTTGTTTTCTTTTTGTTTTGGTTTGGGTATTTTTGTGGGGGATTTGTTTGGTTGGGTTGGTTGGGTGGATTGGTTGGTTGGTTTTTTGGGGTTTTTTTGTTTGTTTGATTGTTTTTTTGTGCTCTTCATTTTCTTTTTTTCCCTGACCTTCATTAGCTAATTCTAACTATTAAGTAACTTATTAATTAAACTTCAATTTCTAATGAATCCAGCTCATCCTTCTTATGCCAAGTCTGCTACGAACCCAAACTCCTTCTAATCCTTAAATCATTAAATGAAGTCACTGACTCTTCTGTCTATGAATGTCAGATGGTAGCAGATGACTGAAGTATTTAACCTGAATGTCATCCAAAGACCACAGCTCCTTCTTCCATAGTTACAAAGTGCTTTAACACAGTGCATGTAGAAAGTTGCAAGTTCTCAGTGTTCATTCCTGCTGGTAGAGGAACAGTTATAAACTGCTCTTGGGAAAGCCACAATTTGGATTTAACGATGAAAAGTAAGTGGCAGACTTTCAAAATGACTTGGAACATACTGGGCTCATTTGGGTTGTGACAAGAGCTGCTCCTGGCTCTGCTGCTTCTGCAAACCTTCCCCTTTTCCAGGTATGCAGGTAGATTCTAAACTCCTTGTGAAAACCTGACCCCAGCCATGGGAATGGCACTGTGGGAACATGGCCATGAATTTTCCTGTCAGTGACTTTTTCAGGCTCCCTGTCTGCTGGTTGGATGTGAGAGTGCTGGGGACTGAAGTGTGGGTCTCCTGAGGGCTGGCAGAGAGCACCAGCTGCTGCAGAGCTTACCCAGTGGGATCGCTTCTTTCCTAGCTCAAAGCTGTCCCATGTTGTGACAGCTCTCTGCTTGGCCAGGACCAGGCTTGTCTCTGCAGATAACATCCTAACAACCCCATGGGTCACCCACAGAATGCAGTCACCGGTGTGTCTGGGGGAGAGTGGTTAAGGAGTTGGTGTGGCTGGTCTGAGAACGGGCAGGTTGGATGAGGCTGCAGATCGATGTTATTGGTGGCTTGTCAAGGCACTGAGCCAAACGTGGAGATACTCATGTTGTTGTTACCTGTTTCCTGGTGCTCTTTGTGGATCATCCCGTCATTACATCTACCTGATTTGACCATTGCACTTTTCAGTCCGTCTGGCATCAGTGTGAAGAGGTGGCTTGACTTGCACACAAAAATAAAACGCCCAACCTCTGTGGATGGGAAAGATGTCAATAAGTACGTGAATTGACATTTTACACTTGGTGATAAATAAAAGTTGAGGCAGCTAAAACCAGCAAAGAATGTTAAAAACAAGTGTCATATGCTTGGGGGTGGAACAGTATAGAATATTTCAGTTGGAAGGGACTTAAAATGATCATTCAGTCCAACTGCCTGACCACTTCAGGGCTGACCAGGAGTTATTAAGGGAATTGCCCAAATGCCTCTTTAACCTTGTCAGGGACAGGACATTGACTACCTCTCTAGGAAGCCTGCTTCAGTGTTTGACCACCCTCTTGGTAAAGAAATGCTTCTTCATGTCCAGACTAAACCTCCCCTGATGCAGGTTTGAACTATTCCCATGCAGGTAATACTCATCTATCTATGCACTTAAGAGTGTATGGATGGTAGCAGTTGTTTCAGTTTCCTTGTTAACATTCTGCTTCAGACTTTGGTTGGTTCACTTTATTCTCCCCATGGGACACCTCCATTGAAAACAAGCTGGATTTGTAATGAGGAAGTACAAAGTTTCCAATATTGGGTGGACAAAACCCCAAAAAATGTTTCTTCTAGCAGTAAAAACCCACCATGCTTCGTGGATTTTGAACGTCTGCCACTTGGGGAGATGGTTGATGGTGGTGTGTTACCAGAGGAAAGAGATGGTGTGTTTTGGGTCATGCCCTCCTGTGACCTGCCTACCACTGTGATCTTTCTTTGAGTATAGAAGAAAAGGAGGGTTAGTGGCTCTGGAGATTTCTGTTATGTCCCACTCCTCTAAGGTGAAAACTAATGAAAGGATACAATCAAGGTGTAAAATGTATGCCCAGAGTGACTTAAAATATGGGAGAAAAGGCCATGCATGTTCTCCCATGCATGCAGTCAGAGCCTGCAATAAATCATAGAATCATAAAATATTATGGGTTGGAAGGGCCCTCTGGAGATCATCGAGTCCAGCCCCCCCTGCCAGAGCAGGGTCACCCAGGGTGGCCCACACAGCAACAGATCCAGGTGGGGTTAGAAAGTCTCCAGAGAAGGAGACTCCACCACCTCTCTGGGCAGCGTCTTCCAGGCTCCATCACCTTTATAGCAGAGAAGCTTCATCTCTGCTCTACATCATCTCTGCTTTCTCAGACCCACAAATAGCTTTTTTTTTTTTTTATCCTGGTTGCTACTGGCAAAAGCTTGTAACTCAGATTTTTGGACTCATAGAAGTGAATCAGACTGTGGCTGGAAGTCTTGGGGTCATTAGAAGGAGGCGCTGGAGCGATACAAGGTCACTTGGCCAGATTGGAGCCAGTTTTTTTTCAGGAACAGCAATTTTTTTTTTTCAGGAACAGCAGGGTGATGAGTTAGTGCCAACCACCTCACTGCTGAATCACAGTGTCTCCTGCCTTTCTGCAGGCTGTGGAAGCTGTAGCACTCTCTCTCTTTCTGCAGAACTTAGGTTGCACCCATCACACGTGTGTTGTGCTGTCACCGTTGCTGGCAGGAATGAATCTTGGACTGTAGCCTACGGCACTGAAGTACTGACATCCTGAGGGGAACAAGTGAACATGGGCTTATCTTGGCCTTTTTTTGCGCCTCCAAAAGATGTGATGATAGACTGGGAAGTACACAGCTCACTTTGCCTTTCCCCTGGGCTACCCTGATACATGGCAGAGCCTGTTGTTGGCTGGGAGCAATGAGGAGGAGGCTGCTGCCCAAGAGCAGAGGAAGCTGTCTGGTGGAACAGTGGAAAGAAGATGCTGAGATTCTTCATCATAGAAGTTCTTACCTTAAGCAGTCAGTCTGGTCCTAAAAGTGTGTGAGGCTACTGCTGAGTAAGGGCTTTGGATACCATGAATAGCATGCTGTTCACCAGGCAAAATGGGAAGGGCTACCACTTAAGTGCGTCATCCCTACTCCTGTGCTCCTCCCAACCTTAAGAAACCTGATGTAACACCCCGAGGTTCACACACGATATAGGGAAGACTGTTACAGCAAAGAAACAATGCTGTGGGGATTTGGGGCAGAGAAGATGACAACAAATTACATCAACTTTGTGGTAGCTGTCCAGGGCACCCAAATGAACTGTCAGGAACAATTGCTAGGGCAGCTTTCCAGCAGAAATACAGGTGCTTACTGGGGCTGTTTACTGCTTGAAGCGTAAGGTGCCCAGGTTCTCCTGAGACGGTCGCCCTCCTGCTCTGGCCAAGCTGTGGACCAGACTGCATTTTCATCCTCCACCTTAGCAAAAGGGTCCCAAGGCAGCAGCGAGTTCTCATGAAATGGTGCTATGTAATTATTACATCAAGGTCTGTAAAGAATGTGACCCTGATCCGTGACTTGACTTGTGATGCTGGCTGGTCAGGCTGGCAAGTTTTTAACCCAGTGCGTGGTATCTTGCTTTACAGCAGTAGGTGTGAAATGCCCAGGGAGCAAAATCTACCATTAAACTTGCAGATTGCTGCAGTAGAAACAGGAGCTTGTCCCCTGCCCTTGCACCCCTCCCTGCCCTTGCTCCCTCCTTCTCCTTTCCCTGGCTGCATATTGTCCCACTCCCCTTGCAGCTTAGGACATCCCATCCTTCAGCCCTGTAAGAATCCAGTCACTGGAAGCTTTCAGGTTCTGAAGTACTGAAAAGAACTGATTTCTTTTTATAACACCAAAACTTGGAGGCTTTTACGTGAGGCTAGCGATAAGTAGTAGGGAGAGGCATTTTTGCTTGTGCTCGTGTGAGCTCTCACTCTGTCTTTTTGCAGCTTAAAGCATATAATACACCAGCATTTATAGTTAGCAGTTTCTGCTAGGTATCTCTGATTGCAAATCGCCCGTAAATACTTTTCCTTCCAGCTCACCAAGTAGCATATGAAATTATTACCTCTCTGATTACTGCCTTGTAAAAATCTCAGTTAAGGTACAGTGGGAAAGCACGTTGTAGTTAATTTAAATTGCAACTTGATATCTAAACAGGGTCTTTCTTTGACACACTTCACATCAGGTATGACCTTTGTGTCTCTGCTGGGTCGTTTTTCTGGGTTTATGATGCACTTTACATTCTATAAAGCCTTTTGCTGGGTGATCTTCAAGTCCTTACAAGCTTTAATTAACTGAAGTACTGTGTCTCCCCTGCGAGGTCAGGTTGCTTTTTGGAGAAAGAGGAAAATGGGGCAGAGGAATTTGAATGAAATCCACCAGTGCTGGCTGAAAAGCTACTGAGGAGGCAGGAGCAGAGGCTGCCATTCCTGAACACCCTTTGATGTGCATCATTTCTCTTTATTACATAAGCAGGCACGGGAAAGATGTAACCCAGGGTAGCGAGGTAAGATGTAGGTCAGGTTCCCTTTGTCAGTACATCTTCTGCTTTTTGACCTGTGAGTTGCTGAAAGCAACAAAAACCTACGGATGAGGGAGTCCTTTCAAAATCTTGTATAAAAACAAAACAAGCAGACCCTGAAAGCCTCATTTTCCTTTAAAGAGCTATTTTTAGGAAGCTAAAGCAAAGAAGAACACCTGGGGCAGGGGAAGGGGGGGTGTGTCTGTATGCAGAGTTTCTGTCCGGCTGCCTTTGGACGGCTTCAGTTTTAATGCACTTGTCTGGCTGTCTCCATTTGTGCCTGGTGAAAACCAGGGACCGGACAGAGAGGACCGTGCCGATTGCATGAGATAGCTGCTGCCATGTGGGAAGGAGGTGGATCCTTCTTCGAGGCTGCTGGTTCAAAGCCTGTTAAATGGGGAGGTTTTTGTGAAGAGGCAACATGCAGTGTTAAGATGGCTTCTTGTTCCCATTTCCATCACAGAGTTGTGACTTTGTCCTGAGGAAAAAGGGGGAAAAGAAAAAAAAAAGATTTCAACTGTGTTGTGGCTGACTACTTCATCAGAGAGATGGAAGCTCATAGAGGATGAGCAGGAGGTACTGTGTTTATTGATAACAATGTGTGATACCCACTTTTAAGGACCACCAAGGGAGGAGGTTTAACAGGGCATCATGGTTGTCCTGTAGCTGTGAAAACCTGTGTCTCTCACTTCAGCCATGCTCTATCCTACCTGGAATTTCTTCTTTTACCCTTGGCTACCTGGTGGTTTCCTTTTGCTGGAGGTAGAATGACTTTAATGACAATGCTGGGACTTTGAGGCTTTATTCTGCATTTGCATGTCCTGAAGGCAGGATGTGGTCTCAAAATTCAGGGGCAAGAGGGGACAACACCAGCTGCTCTGTTGGGAGAAAAGGTAAAAAAACCAACCCACTCACTCTGGTGTAGGACTCACGGTGCAGCAGAAGTGCCACGGGAGCCCTCGCTGCTGGTGCACTGAAACATTTCACGTGGAGCTGAAGCGCTGGCTTTCTACAAAGCAGGCTCTCTAGTCTCCAAGGTGCAAAGAAGCAGAGATCATCTGGGGCAAGGAAGGCAAAACCTTCATTTACTGAAGTCCTTGGCAGTGGTTGTACCATTTTATTTTGCCCAGCACGTGATAAATACATGTAATAGTAAGTGCAGTCGTGCAGCAACACGAATGGATCAGCTGGTTTAGATGAAATGAGAATCACTAAGGAGTTAACTCTTAGGTTATTATTGCTTTGACGTTTGCAGCTCACGTATTTTCTTTCTCTCCTATTCTTCCTGGGAAAGAACCCCCCCTTTTTTTTTTTTTTCCTACAGGGACACGAGGCTTAGGCACAAATGATTTTTATTTCAGCTTGACAGATCAGTAATAAAAGCATGTCCTTCTCATGAGAGTAGAGCTGCTCCCCCCCTCCAAGAAAACCTAATTAAAGCAGGGAAGGCTTGGAGACATTATAGCAGCAGGTTCTTATGGCCTTGAACTCTGGTGCCACAGTTTTGAAACAGCAGTTACCATTTTAAAATAGCTTTGAGTTCTTGCCTTGAGACTTGAATTGCGGAATTGCTACAGAATTGGCTGATAGAGAAGAGCTGTGATAGATCAGGGGGTGGGTTAAGGCAATATAAACGGCAGAAGACAGTAGTACCCATTTACAGCCAGATAAAAATAGCATCAGAAGTAAGAGGGGCAGCTCCACAATCTGGTCTGTAAACACTGGGAACAACTTTATTAGCAAACAAACAAACCCAGTCAGCCATCGGAACTTAAGGGAAGCTTGAGGGGAGAGTGTGTCATGGGAAGGTACTTCAAGGTGAAGCTCTTAGCCTCTGCATTCACAAGCACCCAGCACAGGGCATTGTTTTGTCTGAGAGTGGAGTTGTGATTTTGCGCGAAGGACGCTTTGCTTGCATGGATGTTTCTCAGCCAATTCCAGGTATTGAGTATTTTGAAATTCCTTTAATCATGACAGCAGGAAGTTACTAATACTGCTGGGGATTTCAGTGTTAGAATTCTTCTGACCTGGAGAAGCTTGTTTGGGTGGGGGTGAGGGGTAGCCCAACAAACTCTTCTGCTTCTTACTCCTTTTTCCTGTTTTCTGCCCGTGTTGCAGGTGGAACCAATGTTTCTCCTGCATCCTATTATGAACTAGGACAAGTCTGTTCCCTTAAACAGGCAGGAAAAGGGTCCAGGAGGACAGTCTGGACCTGGTCTTTATTTCTGTCAGCCTGTCTTCAGAGTTCATGGTAGGATTGCCAGTGATGGAGCACCTACACAAGGAAGAGAATCTTTCCTGCTTCTGTTTTTTCTAACTAAAGTCACTTAGCAGCCCCAGTCTGCATCAGAAAGTGCTTTTTGACCATAAGCAGAC
The DNA here is from genome assembly GCA_033439905.1 of Ceryle rudis. Lineage (NCBI taxonomy): Eukaryota > Metazoa > Chordata > Aves > Coraciiformes > Cerylidae > Ceryle > Ceryle rudis. Next base: position 5,212 of record JAAGNO010018796.1, on the reverse strand, counting down.
AAGATACAGTACTGCAGAGCTGATTCATTATCAGACCCAAAAGAAGAAACGCTGAGATGTCCCTGCTAAAGATTTTCTTTAGTGCTCTGTTAGCTGCCAGTTTAGGGAGAACTCTCAGGCTTGAGGACAAAAGTGTAGCTTTAGGCTAGAAAATGTACTCAATAACACTCTGTTGGTGGTAGGTACCTGGGCATTTTCAGCACTGAGATCCAAACATCATAGGAGCAGATGACAGGCATGTTCTTCTTCTGTAATCACTAGGATTGATGTCTGTCATGTTGCAAAATCATTGCTGTGCTGTCCATCCCTTTTGTTGCGTGCTCCTTTGCGTTTAGTGTCTGTTTTATCTACTTCAGCACCTCGCTGATGTCTTGGATGGGTATTTTGGCAAATTCTGAGTGCACTGCATTCAGAGTGCCCAGAATATTCTCCTAGTGCAGCTGAAACCATGCTTTGATCTGCATTGCATGACTAAAAGGAAAGAATCCCCTTAGATTCATATTTTCTTGCACCCTTTATCCAGAGCAGGAGGTTGTTGTGCACTCATCTAGTATAAAAGAAATGAGTGACTGTACATCCAGACCTGTGGATTATATGCAGACCGTGGATTTAAGTAGCACACTCTCTTCCTCTTCACCAAACCCCTTGCAGGCCACTTTTACATCTGGCAAATTAAAATGGCATGGGTTTTTTTTTAAGGAAAAAGAAAAAAGCCTTAAGCAGCAGCCCCAAAGGCAAGGTTGTTGTCTGGTGGTTGGCCCCATCTCTCTTTCCCTGGCTGACTTCAGGTCACAGGGTTGTGCAGAGCAGCCTCACCCTGCTGTAGGCATGACAGGCATTAACAAGGACTGGCTCTGCCGTGTAGAAACCGCTGTGGCAGCGTAATCTTTGTCTGTGGCTGTTTAGGCAGCAAACTGAGCTGCCCTAATGGGAATAAAACAGACATTGGACCAGCTGTGGAGAGCTGCATGGATACGGCCTGTTAACAGATGAAGGTGGGGCTGTGTCTGGACAAACCAGAGTGTCTTCCTGTCCTGAAAAACTGTGGAAAAAAGGTTGGGAGTTGAAAGGAGGAGCAGCAGTAACGAGCAGAGGTATTCTATGTGCCTTTGGTTTTGTACTGGGTGAGTAAAAGGAGAAACAGTGCTTAGATGGATGGTGTCTTTGTGATGGGCAAGTCCCTCTTTCAAAATATTGTACTGGAAACTACAAGTTCTCCAGGGTAGATATCATCAGGTCAGGTTTGTTGCATTGCTGATTGAATATGTTTGCCAGCACTGCAGTCCGTAAGCAGACGAGGAGGATGAGGGGCAGTGGATTCAAGCTCGAGCGCAGCAAGTTCCACCTCAACATGAGGAAGAGCTTCTTGACTGTAAGAGTTGTAGAGCATTGGAATAGACTCCCCAGAGAGGTTGTGGAGTCTCCTCTGGAGACTTTCCAACCCCCCCTCGATCTGTTGCTGTGTGGGCTGCCCTGGGTGACCCTGCTGGGGCAGCGGGGTTGGACTAGATGGTCTCCAGAGGTCCCTTCCAACCCCTACCATGCTGTGATCCGTGCAGCATAAACGTTTTTGCAAAAACCTGCATCTGCTGAAACTTTTGTCAGGTGGAAATTTCAACTTCAGTCAGCGCCTCAGAATGAGCAGGTAGGAGCTGTGGCTATAATGCTTCTCCAGAGCAGTGTTTCCTGATGACAGATTTCTTTTGTGTCCGTACTGGAAGAGCCTTTGCATATGTCAGCATGTGCTAAGAATAATTCCCAGCACTCCTGACAGAAAAGAAGCTTTGTTTAGGACTTTCACAGTTTTTAGATGGCAGAAATAGAAATGATTTTTCTTTCCTGGAGGCAATCATTCAGTAAGTCCCGCAGCAACAAGGCAGGGTTATTTGTGTGTGTGTGTGTGTGTGTGTGTGTGTGTGTGTGTGTGTTTGTTTGTTTCATTGTGGTCTGTTCTGTTTTTTTTTTTTTTTTACCATCAAAGATAAATAATGAGAATAAGGAAGAAGAAAACAAACCTCTGGACTTCTCAAAATAAAATCAGAATTGGAATAAATCAAGAATGTGTTAAATCTCTGCTGCAGCTGTGCTGTCTGTCCAATGGTAGCTGTTACACCCCACACTGGCACAGAAGTGTGACAGCTTGGAAAGCTGTCAGCAAACAGCAATTTTAATGTAACTCTGACAATTAATATTAGCTTCTGGTGTCAGAGGCTTTGCTAAAAATCACTGCTTAATTTTAAAAATAAGCCTACTATGAGAGATTTTTTCAATGCAGGAGAAATGGAGATGCTCAGGTTTAAAATGAATGAAGTGATAAAGAGTTATAGGGTAAAGTGTTCTTGTAAACGTGATGGGGAAATAACATACTAAAATATGTAAGTGCCTCGGGTTATTCTGAAATGCAGCCCTGAGGAAAAAGGTAGCAATGTAATCAAGGAAAGAAATTTGAATTTATGGTGATTGTCTCTCGGAGGATGACCCATGAAAGGTTTATTGGTGGCACCTCTTCCTTTAAGTGCTACACATCAGCTCCCAACCTTTTTAGCCTAATAGAGCAATTGATGAGTTGGGAGCTGTCGGAGAAGCAGCGTGGAGAAGAATCTGGAAGAAATGCCTGCATCTCTATCACCTTTGTGTCACCCTGGGTGTCCCAAAGGACAGGAGAGGTCAGTTGGCTCGGATGCAGGAGTTGCCCCAAAGCAGAGCTGCTCAGGGGAGGCTGGGGATGAGCTGCAAGTGGTGGGCTACTTTGCAGGGGTTACAGATGGGGTATTTTGTGTGATTGCAGCAAAATTTGCTGCAATTCACTGTCAGGGTGAAGGTAGAAGCAGTACTCACTGAGTGATTGATGGGAACTTTTTAGTTGTGGATAGAAAAGAGTCTTTACTCTGATGGTCAAATTCCTTTTCTTCTTCTCCCTCAGGATTTTCCTTCTGCTGGCTTTGGTATTGAACTGTATGTAAGGTTTGGGGTTTTTTTTTTCATCCTCTTTGCTGCCACTGACTAGCAAGAAACTGGCTCCTCCCATCTGTTCAGCCAACTGTGCTCCTAAAGGACTTTGCTTCTAACCCAGCTGCTGAGGAAAGCAGTTTTGCTCATGGGTCAGCTCTTTTGACACACTAGTTTACTGGGACTTGCCTGGGTACCTCCTTTGGTTTGTCCTGCTGGAGCTGTCGCTCATTTTCAGGGGCTGGGCTCATAACAACACATCCAGAGAAAAAGCAGCAGCAGCAGCAGCAGCAGCATCTCACACCTGCTGTCTCCTTAGCTCTGTTGCTGCATCTGCACTGAGATGACACAGAGTGCAACCTCTAAAATGGGATGTGATCTGCTGGGACCAGTCCCTCTAGGAAAGCAGGATCCCAAGGTGTATAAAAACCACCCAAGCACAGCTAACCTGAATTCCTGTCTTGCTGTTAGGGCAGGTTTCTGCTCTGTGTTGCTGGTGTAGTGTAATTCAGCTGCCAGGTTTAGCTCACTGGTTGTGCTGGGAGCTAGGGGGATTTCCTTAAGATCATCCTGTCTCAGGCTACCTAAAGGATGTGGTGTAAAAAAAAAATCTTGTTAACTATTGTGCAGCTCATAAATGTGTGTGGTGTGGGGGGCAACAAATGTCCTGCTTTGCTGCAGTGTTAGTGACAAAAATGTGCTTCCTTTTCCACTTACTAGTCTTTGCAAGGCTTAGTGTTCTATAAACCACATGTCCATTTGGTAGAGGCTTGGAAATAGTTAATGGCTCGTTTTTGTCATGGCTTGATAGCAGAATATGGGGACAGTATGGGATGCCTGGGACAAGAGAGGTCACAGAATCACAGAATGGTGGGAGTTGGAAGGGACCTCTGAAGATCATCGAGTCCAACCCCCCTGCCAGAGCAGGACACAACTAGAGCAGATCCTACAGAAATGCACCCAGACAGGTCTGGAAAGTCTCCAGAGGAGGAGACACCACAACCTCTCTGGGGAGTCTATTCCAGTGCTCTACAACTCTTACAGTCAAGAAGTTCTTCCTCATGTTGAGGTGGAACTACCTGCGCTTGAGCTTGAATCCATTGCCCCATGTTCTTTCATAGGGCACAAGTGAAAAGAGGATGTCCCTGCCTTCTGGACGCTCAGCCCTCCTGTATTTATAGACATGGTCCTTTATACCACCTGCTTTTTGTACTTTCCTGCCTCTTTCCCATCACCTGGAGGTTTACATTCCTTAGTTCATGTTTGTTTGACAGCAAGCAGAGGCTCATACTGAGAAACTTGCTGCTCAGCATTGTTTCCCAGGAGAAATATGAACTTGGTGAGCATCCCTGACCTTTCTGTCCTTCACCACAAAAATCTGTCTGTTGTATGTGGCCGCACATGCGGCAGGTTGGCGTTTGCTTCCTCGGAACGCATCAGGGATTAACCTTTTGCAAGAGTGAATTGTAGAACGTCCAATCCACCCGCCATTGCCACCTCTCCTTCTTGGGACGTACGTTTCCCCCTGGCCGGGGACTCTGTTTGGTTTCCTGCAAATAAAATATCTGCCCCATCCCAATGAAAGGAGCATTTTAATGAGGTTCTTCGAGACCTTCTGTGCATTCTCTTGAAATCTAAATTTACCCAGGGATGGAGATTATTTTGGAAGAGCAGGAGCAAGAAAAGGGTGCCTTTGTTGTGAAGATTGAGAAGGCAGCCTGGTGGTTGTGTTTAATTGTCTGGGCCTTTAATTACTATTGAGTGAGACTGCTCAGGAGAGAATGGTTATATTATGTGCTGCGGCTGAGGGGGTGTTGAAATACAGGCAGGAGTTACCAGGCAGGTTTCAGTCAGGGCTATCCTCACTGTTCTGTTTTACTTTGTCTTTTTAAATCCATTCCTTGTTTGTTCAACGAGCAATTCACAGAACAACTTTCCTTCTGGAAGCTTCTTTTGTAGTCTTAGGGTCTGATGTTCCATTCCCAGCTGAAGAACTTCGGGAGAATGCAAGAGGTGGAGAATACAAGAGATGGAAGATGGTGAGAGGAACAATCTGTAAATGAGTTGGAAATAAACTTTTTGTACTATGTGTAGCTTGGGGGTCCTGGTGGCCAGCAGCATGACCATGAGCCAGCAGTGGGCCCTTGTGGCTAGAAAGACCAATGGCATCCTGGGGTGTGGTTAGCAGGTCGAGAGAGGTTCTCCTCCCCCTCTACTCTGCCCTGCTGAGGCCACAAATGGAATATTGTGTCCAGTTCTGGGC
>JAAGNO010018795.1:0-21007 GCA_033439905.1 Ceryle rudis | reverse complement strand
TGGAGAGCCTCAAGTATCAAATATGGCAAGATTTTGTTCTTTGAGTTACTACTATTATTTTGAAGAAACAAGAGTGATTGAGTGTTAAATCTGTTTTATACAGTACAATATATGGCAGCCTGGAGCACCCCACTCCCTCATTTTTTTATTCATATGATACATGAAAAATGACATAAATGTATTTCATTGTGTCACCTAGAATCTGTATAGCCAGCAATAATGAATATGCTTTACTCTTCAGCTCAGTAGTGTTTCATTTCTTCCTGACAAGATTATTTGACAAGCAGACCCTGCATTGGCAATGTTGTTTATTTTCATAGGCATGTAAATTATCTTGACAGCCTCATAAACATAAATTGGCAGGCATACTGTCCCACAGCAATGCTTGTTAAAGTACACTAATGGAATATAATAAATAAATTATTCTAGTGTATAATACACTGGCATACCATTACATCTTGCCAAAGTTATATAGTACAAGATAAAGTGGTCTATATTTCTTACTGTTTACATTATCTTGTTGGTCAAATATTTAATGTAACTTACTATGATGAAAAATGCATAGAGTCATACTCAGGGGTGTATACAACTTCAAAATAAGGCAAATGTTAACTTATCTGTCCTGCAAGTATTGGATAGTTTTTACCACTTTGCAGACATGAATTTCATTTAGCACAGCTGTGCAGGAGGTATGTTGAAGAAAATGCATGTTTATTCAGCTACCAGTTTGATTGGTTAATAGCTGTTTGTTGATCTGGATACAAAAATACCTGTAGTTGTGTACAGAATACCTGGGAAATAGGTGTAGCTTTGGAAGTTGTCAAGTTGCTGGTTGTTCAGTTCCCCATAGAGGCCATCAGCAATTTGAAGTTACCTGGGATACAAAAGATGCAGACTGGTCTTTGTTGTCTTTGCAGTCAAAGCAAGTTAAAGTCAGAAACATCACCTCGGACTGCAAGTCCGTGTCCGCATGATAGGTATCAACCCTTGCTCAGGGCAGCCTTTAATCCTCAGGAATTCAGTCTTGTAAATGCCAGCCTCTCTCTGGAGTACTTTCATTGTCACTGGAGGAAAGAAGAGCTTTTGGGATATGAACCATTTCACCTAATTTATAACATGTTAAATCATGGTGTCAGGGAGCCTATATCTCTCTGTTAAGAAAGCCTAGATGACTAGCTGAGATTCCCATAATATATTTTTATCAAGGTGAAGTTAAGGAGAATTAATTTCACCTAGAGAGTTTGGAAATTGAAGAGATATTCCCCTCAATGTTTTCCTTCATTATATAATCACCATTTTATGAACCAACTGTAAATAACAAGCAGTGTCTAATCTTCTCCCTGGGGTAATTAAGGCTATGATAAGGGAAACAACTCCAGAGCACTTGGCTACCTCTGATCTCCTTGACACGTGTCAAGTTGGTGTCACTGCCAGTATCTCATAGACACTGCATTTCCTGCTTTGTCAGACTGGATAAGGATTTGTCTTTGTATTTTTCTCTGAAATCCCAAATTGCTCAGGACTGACATGAGCAAGGGTTATAAAGGTCATTTAATACCTCTAAATTCTTCAGCCACTTTAGTAGAGATCGCAGTCCCGAATGCTGTTTGGAGCTGTCTAATTAATACCAGCTCCCAAAGAATCCTGAGAACACTCCAGTGGTCAAAAATGAGCCAGCCAGAGGCACACTCCAGAAATGCCCTTTAGTCCCTGACTTGTGCTCTTTTTTCAAGGCAAACCAGGGTGCTGCCAGACAAAATTTAAACTGCTAAAATCAGGTTCTTAAAGCACAGTACCGAATGCAAGAACTTTATTATTGTGGTTTCATATTAGTCTGGTTTCAATGAAAAGTTCTCCTAAATAAAAATGACTGCACAATATGGCTCATAATTTCATTATTTTTTTACCCCTTCCTTTACTGAAATAAATATTTATTGAGCTCAACAGGGGGAATAAAAAATCCCTGGCATTCTCTGTGTGCCACTTTATGTATGAGCTTTCCTGTGTCTCATTTCTCCATGACAACCACGTTTGACAGGCAGTCCCTGCTTTGGCAATGTTGTATCATATTTTCTTAGGCATGTAAATTCTGTTGACAGTCTCATAAACATAAATTGGCAGGCATACTGTCCCAAAGCAATGCTTATTAAAATACGCTAATGGAATAGGATAAATACATTATTTTCAAACACAAGCAGAAAATACACACAGGTTCATATGATATTTCTGCTGGTGATTGATGGGAGTTACAGACAGGGACAACTAACAAAATTCCAAGTTTGTGATTCAGTTTCTGTAGTAAGAACTGCAGGTCTATCAGCACCCCCAGCTGCTGCAATAGCCTTTTGTTCCTTTCCCAGCACTAATACAGAGGCACAGACACTCTTTTGCATCATGTTTATGTGTTCCTAATCTGGGGTCAATACTCTGTTCTCCCTCAGTGTCTCTCTAATGCTTTTCCTAACCCTCCAAAAATCACAGATCCTGGTATCCTGTAGGTAAGTGACTGCAGCGTAGAAGCAGAAGGGGAAAAAAAAAACCCCAAATTTCCAGTTTCCATGAGCTGTAATTCCCCCTTTGCAGCACTTCTGGCATGGCAAAACCAGCCATCACAAATGGTTCTTATGAACAGGAAAAAATAATAAAATTGTTACCAGATTATTTTTTTAATGTGAAGAATGTTCTAAAAGCTCTTTTTTTTTTTTTGTTGTTAATTCTATATTAGTATTATCATAAAATAAACATGATTACTTTTAATAGTGAAATTTTTATTTAATTCCAGGAAATTCTCTTCATTAATCAGAGTTATAGAAAAACAGTTTACAAATTAGGTCTATTTAAAATTTGCCAAAATTAGCTTGTGCTTATTCTAAAATTAGAAAACTGAAACCCCAGAATACTCTTGTGGCCTTTCATTTACCATTAAATTGTCCAACCTCAAAATGTGAACAAAATTTTACATTTTGACACTTCCGAAAATTTTACAGTAACACATTTATTGAAGAGAAGACCAGAATGAGGCACAGAAGCCCAAAGGCTAACTCCGTTGTCAATGCAGCTATGCCCTGAGGTATGGCAGCATGGTTTCCATTCCCAGTGCAGCTTGAGAACCATTGACTCTGTAATAGACAGTGCATGGTACGGCCGGAACACAGTCCAGGGAGAGTCTTGGGAATGAGTTGCAAGAAAGAAGCATGCCTCAGTTTATCATCTTCTACCAAGCAGGGGTCCCAAAAGGAGCATTTCTGGCAACTGCTCTTTAAATACTTTTTAAAACAAAATGCATAACTCCTGTGACAGAGATCAGACCACTGAGTTTTCTTTCTCCTCCACTCTTCTCAATGATAAGTTGAATGATTGATTTTTAAATGGTGCAATGTCTGCTTTCCAGCTGTCCAAGCTGATGCTTTATTCCCTGGCTGGGTCCCTGGGTAATTTTATTTTTAGGATAAAATTTCTGTAACTCCAGAATTGCATATAATTACTTATATATGTACACACAGGCATGATCTAAATGTATAATTAGCATTAATTAACATTTTCCAACATACTTGACTCATAATTATTCTCTGGCTATTGGAAACAAATATAATTAGGGCAAGTGAGGATCATGGGACAGCATCCTGGTTTGAGTTAGAACAGAACCAATTCTGTTAAGTGACTTTTCAGCTAAGTCTTTTCTAACTAACTGAACTTTCTGAATTTAACAGCAGATTTTTGCAGACAGTGCTTGCTTCTAGCAGTGATAAGGCTTGATATTTATAGTTACTACCAAGGATTAGTATGCAGAAAGCGCCTTGCTTATACTTGTTCCTGCACAGAACAAGATCACTGCTAAATCTTGTGTGCCATGTTGGGGGTGCAGAAAGTAAAAGGCTGCACCTGCAGGGAGGATCAGACAGAACAGGTGACCCAAACCTGACCACCGAGACCACATCAGGAGTATTGTGTTCAGTTCTGGGGTCCCCAGTTCAAGAGGGACAGGCAAATTCTGGAGAGAGTCCAATGAAGGCTACAAAGATGATGAAGGGACTGGAACATCTCTCTTATGAGGAAAGGCTGAGAGACCTGGGGCTGTTTAGCCTGGAAAAGAGAAGACTGAGAGGGGATCTTATCAATGTTTACATATCTCTGAAGGGTGGGTGTCAAGTAGAAGGGGCCAGTCTCTTTTTAGTGGCGCCCTGTGACAGGACAAGAGATAATGATAGCAAGGTGAAACACAGCAAGTTCCACCTCAACATAAGGAACAAAATTCTTCACTGTGAGAGTGACAGAGCCTGGAACAGGTTGCCCAGAGAGGTTGTGGGGTCTCTTTCTATAGAGACTTTCAAGACCTGCATGGATCTGTTCCTGTGTGGCCTGCCCTGGGTAATCCTTCTCTGGCAGGCAGGTTGGACTTGATGATTTCCATAGGTCCTTTCTGACCCCTACCATTCTATGATTCTATGAATGAGGTTTTCCATTTCATCTACATCATATTCAATATACAGCTGAGAGATCATGAGTGGCAAATTTTCTCTTCTTCAATGACTGGTATCCAAGGAGGACTCTGTCTGTTTTGCCTTTGATCCCAATCCATGTGTTCATGAATCCACTGCCAGAATCCAGTTCCTGAATCTGGTTCTTATCTATACAGAATCCAGTCTTGGCCTTCCCCAGAACCTGCCCACAGTGTCAGTGGTAACAGTGACATAATTGCCATTAGATTAGATATTGGTTTTGTATATATTTGTATTTATTTAGTTTTATTGTTATTATTCTCATTAAAGCTCTTTTAGTTTTCTTTTTCAAGCCATAAGTCTGTCTCCCTTATTCCCTTTCTCTTCCTCTTCCAGAAGGGAGAGGGTTAATAGAGAGTGGGAGAGTGTCTGTCATTTGTCTAGTGACTGGTCCAGCCCTAACCCTTGATAGACAGAAATAAGAAAATGAGTTGGAGAGAAACAGCAGAACACAGACTGAGAGGAAAAGTATTATGGAATTATTTTTACTTCAGAAAGAAATTAAGTTTGTTTGCATATGATATTTATTGCACTAATAATTTTCAGGTATATTTTATGTGTCACATTAAAATACTTTTTTGATGGCAGCTTTTAAAAATGTATTTTTGAAATATATACAAATAAAAAACATGGAAATAAGTAATAACATGTGAAGTGCAACTACTGTACAGGAACAAGTATTATTGAATCTGAAGAATTTGTTAAGAAAGATCCCACTGAGTTCACTAGACATACCACTGCTTGTTTTAATCTGTATCAATAAGATAGAGGAATGGTGTAATTAGCACTTTCCCTTTGTAAAGGAAGTGAAAGAGAAGGATGAAAGTAGGCATGAAGGGGATAAGGTGGGAATGCAGAGACTAAAGATTTAAAGGAATGTAAAGTCAACATTTTTGTGTGTCTATATCACTTGCTAAAGTTAAAGCATTTTGCTGACTATTGCTTTGAAATAAAAATTTTGTGAAATGCTCATAGCAGGGCAGAACTCACTTGCTTCAATGTGTCTTAAAATCTGAAAGATGAGGTTTGTAGGGAGAAGCAATATCTTTTATTAACCTAGTTGATACAGTTATAAAAGAGACCAGTTTCCAGGGCACAAGGAAAAGGTTTGTTATGCCTGAAGCATGTCTGGTTTTGAAACTATAAAGCTCAGTTAATAAAAGATCCTTCCTTTCCCTAAGCCTTACCTCTCTATGTCCTTGAATACTATTGCTAATGATCCTATTACTTGAAAATATGAAACACTTCAGCCAGCTCAAGAAATTTCCCTCCTATTAGATTTCTGAATTTTGTCATGATCATTGTCCAAATTGAACAGAAGGACAGAATGAGGGACAGTTAGTTATAAACTGTAACAGCTGTAAGTTATAACAGTTAGTTATAGTATGTAGCTCACAGAGAACTCATGGTTCTGCATTTTCTAACCTTGGTAGAAAATTTTCTCTGAGCTTTGGATCAAGGGGATGATTTTCAAAGACAGAAATAGGAATGCCAGTCTCCATTTTTCAAAAAGATCTGGAAAAATCTGCAGCTTTTCAAAAATCTTCTCAAAATTCACAGTAGAAACTCTGCTAATTCCGGTGTAAATATTAACCCTTTTATATATCACTGGAAACAACTGATGGACTTTTTTCATTATTTTGTGATTAGTTGGATAAAGAGTAGAGGAAAAATACTCTTGGACCACTAGGAAATAACTTTCAAGCATCCTTCATAAAATATAGACTTAACATATTTAGATCTATTATTTTATCTTTTAGATTGTGGCTTTCTGTGAAATCATTATTAATACATAATTTTAGCTAAATTTCATAACAAAAGGAACTTTGAATCTGTAACAGCTTGTTTTATTTGTGCTTTATTTAGAATGAAATATATCATAGACAGTGGATCTTTTGCTAGATAATTCCTGCAGCTAGGAAGAAATACTTTCCACTGTTTGATACTTTGACTGTGGGAAGTGGTGGAAGTTTTCGTACCAGTCCTTCTAAACAATTTCAGGCAGTTCACTGAAAATCTGAAGTTAGCTGAACTACAGTGATGCTGTTAATGTTACTAATGTGTTGCATATGTGATTGATGTGCCTTGCTTAGGTATATAAAGTTAATGTGATTATTAAAACTGGAGTCAGAAGAAATTTTTCCATTACCCTCCATTGGCCAACTGCTAAGGTTTAATTTCTTTCCAAGTAGGCAAGTATTTGGTTTTCCCAAGACTCTCCAGAATAAGAAACAAGATCACTGCTTGTGAAAGGAGATAGGACATTGTCAATGATCTCTGTACATCTCTATGTTACTTTCTGATTATGGCTTTTGATCTTTTCCAATCAGGACAAATCTGTTAGAAGATGTTAAGCAGTATTTTAAGACCTGTTTTTAGCATATGTGTAAAGCAGATGATCTCTAAATAAGGTTAGTAGTTAATAGAAATTGCAAACTCTGGATGGATATAGGACTGTGCAAGACATCTTCCAGCCCAATATTTCTGCATTTCTTCAGTAATATAAGTGTAAATATGAATATATTCCCCATTTTTAGTTTCAAACCATTTGCTGAATTTTCTGTGAGTAGTTTCAGTAACACCAAATTAACATTTTTAGCAAATAAATGGTTCATCAAAACATTCACTAAGCTCTACAAGGAGACTCAAATAGTTAATTACATGGTTTAATAAAGTATCATAGTAAAAAAAAAAAAGAAAAAAAAAAGAAAAGAAGCTAATATGCATTTAGCTAATCCTTCTACATTATAATTAACATGAAAAATGGTACACTCTTTTCCAAAAAGATTAAATAGCTGAATGTCAGTACTGAGGAAACATAACACTTGATTTCATTAATTAACAAAATATCCCTACAGTACACTGACTAAAGAAATGTGAATCAGTACAAATAATTAAAATTTGTGAAACTTCAATTGTCAAAATAATAATAATAAAAAAGACCCAACAACCCAGCTTTTTTTCTTAGGAATTCTCCTATTTAATGTTTCTCTCCAAAGTTAGTAAGTCAAAGTGCAACCCCCTGCATGTAAGCATGAACTGGAAAGAACCTCCCCACTGATACTGCAAAAGCTGATGTAGGAGAGAAAGTGTAACAGAAGTACCTTCTTATTTCTCTTTTGGGTGCCAGCTCATAGAAATCAAGGGATTTGTCAGAACACTGAACCTAACAACTTGAATATATACAGGCAGGGCTTAGCTTAATCCCTCCGTTCAGAGACAATAAGCATGTCTCCGCAGACATGCAGACTGTCACACATTCAGTTCATCAGCCCCTTGAACCAAGCAGACACAAAGATGGTCTCATCCAGAAGCAGCCAGTCTCGTTACGGTTGCTGCTGCACTCTTGTGCCACTCCTTGAAGGGGTCACATAGTGACTCAAGCAAAATTAGGAAGCTGGTGTTAAAATACCTCACTGCCTCCTGATATAAAACCTCTTTCTGTGATTTATGATTATATTTTTTGGTGGCTTGACCCTGGCTAGATGCCAGGTACCCACCAAAGCTGCTCTATCATTCTCCCTCCTCAGCTGGACAGGAGAGAGAAAAATAATAAAAGGCTCATGGGTTGAGATAAGGACAGGGAGATCATTCACCCATTACCATCATGGGCAAACCAGACTTGAGTTGGGGAAAATTAATTTCATTTATTACCAATCAAATTAGAGCAGGATAATGAGAAATAAAACAAATTCTTAAAAACACCTTCACCCCAACCTCTGGATGTTTTTGGATCAAGAGAATGTGAGACAGGCAGTGCTATGACATTGGGTTCAGGAACAGCACTATTTGGTCTGGCAAGAGAGGGGCAGTGGCCAGAGAAGGAGCAGAAAAAAGACAAAGCAACAATGCTCTTGGTCTGGAAAGGATCAAGACAGAGGCTCTGTGACTGCTAATTTTCCTGGCATTCTAGCAGGATCACCTGAAATACTCTGTGACAGTTGCTCCCTGCAGCTAAGTATTACCAAACTTCTCTTTCCAGTGTGCTCTGCATTACTTTTTTTTCCACTGTTACTCAAGTGCTCCAACCTACCACTAGCACTGTGGAGATAGAATATGACTCTCTGAAACATTAAAAATATACTACAGTTTTAAAAGAAAGCCTGAAGTAGACTGACATCTTAAAAACTGTGTAGAATTCGTGTGGGAAGTTTTAAGATAACAACATCTCCAAATCTTGTGCTCAGAAATGTGAAATCTAGATAATAGTTTATCCCACATATTGAATAGCAGCGAAAGGGTATGTCTGTGCCCCAAAGGGACAGTTAACACTATTTTCATAAAAAAGACGACAGTTAAGCACTTAGGAACTGTGTTTCCCTCTATAGTCAAACTTCTTGATAAAAAATTACAGGGCCATAGACTAAGCAAAGTAAAGGGAAGGCAAAGCAGATTTCCTATCAGGAAGTGCAGTCTAGTCAGAAATACATTCTGAGACATTTCAAGCTTCATAACATATTGCTGTCTCAGACATTACAGTAAACAGACCATTAACGGTTTTGTAAAATGAATGCTGACCTCCACGTATTTATTTACTTGTATTTCTCAATAGTTCAAATAGAAACTCTGGTTCTGGACCCCTCTCAGCTCTGAGGCAGCACAAAGTTCTGAAGCTTGAAATGACTTGTTTTGCTGAGGTTGCTTTTTTTTGCTGAAATATCATCTTATTTTATACAGTATAATATTGATTCATTTTATATCCTCTTAAGATAAATTCTCAATGAGCTGTGTTCCTAAGTTGCTCTTATTTAATGCTCCAGTTTACTTTCTGCTTTCTGTTCCAGGGAGAGTCAGTGTCATTTTAATGGATGTACAGAATTAAGATTTTCTGAATCAGAATTTTTAATAAGATAAAGGAGAAAAGATAGGAATCTCTCAATCTGTCTGTCTGTCTGCCTATCTAGCTATCCATCCATTCATCCAAAAGTGAATTAACATAGGAACTTTTCACCAGGACAGAAATGAAAAAACTATGAAATGAAAGAATGGAAGATTGATGTACCACTGCTAAACTCATGGCCCACCAGTTGCCAGATGCAGCCAGTGGAAGGGGGGAGAGTTCATAATAATGCAATTATAACACATCTGCAGAACTGATGCTATGCAGGACTGTTGTATTTGATGGCTTGGTGTGGTGGGTAGATGTACCAACCACAGAGTTCTCATTTCATCTGAGTAGAAAAGTGATGGAGTTTAGACCTTAAAAAGGAATTTATTTTTTTTTTATTGGTATCGTAGGATATGCCTGAACTAATGGGTGTTGAATCATGCTCATGCTCTTGTCTGGCCATATCCATACCATGAAGAAGGGGATTTTGGTGAGCAGTTCAATGGGTGTGTTCCTTTGGGCATCTAACAAGTATTCTTGAAAATTTAACTAGATATTAATCTGTTTCTATAAACACTGTTTGTTCTGTTATTTGTTTTGTTTGTTTGTTTACATTCAAAAGTTTTTCTCTTCATGTCATAACTTGAAAAATCTTTAAAAAGCAGAAATTAATGCCTTCCCTTTTCCAGCAAAGGATGCCACCAGACTGCATGTGCTTTGTGACAAGATTTCCCAGCCTACATGAGACAAACAACGGTTGGTTTCTTCACCAGAAGTTTGTGTGAATGACAGTCAGGACCAGGGCATGAAGGTAAGAGTGTTGGGAACTGATCATTGCCATTGACCCACTCTGTGCACCTCTGACTAGGTGCACTGAAGCAGGAGATTTTCAAAATTCGTAGCTGGAGAAATGCCAGTTATGCTGCTCTGCCAGTGAAATCTAAAGCTTTGTATTATCCTTCTGGGACTTAAGTCTGATAAAAATGTATTTCCTGATTTCACATATTTTAGGTTCCATTTTAACTCTTTTTTAATAATTTTATTTTATTTCTTATTTTCCAAATCTGAATTAATTCAACTTTCTGGAAAAGCAGGCAACCTTGTCAGACAATACAGAAAGCCAAAGCTGTTTATTTAAATTTTCATTAAGTCATTCTATTTTCTACAGACAAAAGTACATAAAGAGATGGTGGAGACAGTGTAGCATTCCTCAGGTCTGGAAATCTCAGCCTGACTGGGTGTCTATTTATAAATGGGTTAACAGACAGACAATTGAATAAATCCAAAGACTGGCTTATGCCTCTGGAATTGTGGGAAAATTCTTTCATTTTTCTATCACTACACCATACTCAACTTTTTTTGCTGTAGTTTGAGGGGCAAACTAAATCATTTTAAAAGACAGCATCCCTTCTTCCCATTTACCAACAAACCAATATATGTCTCATAAGATATGGATATAGCTTAAAAATCAAGGAAGTATTGTCCCTGTAACATTGCTATAAGAAATATTTTTGTTTTCCTGCTCTCCCTACATGCTCCTTATTGTATACTCCTTGAACAGTGTCAGACATATTGCAGATAATTGTGAGTTACCCTGATCATATTTTCACCTTACTTTATATTTTCTTTTGCTATTTTTCCAAATCGATAAAGTGGTAATTTAAATTAAGCATAAAACAGATCAATTCACACTTAGACTACTTCAAGTTGAAGTCCAAATTCAGAAAACTGCCCCTGTTCTGGGAAGAACTTTCCCAAGTGATTAACCGTAAAAATTATTGCAGTCTGTTCCTGATGGGATGTTTGTAAATGAGGTCACAGTCATACATAATAACTTCCAGAAAAAAATGTTTGTGTCAAAAAAAAAAAATCCCAGTGAAAAATCAAGATCTTGAGTTAAAATGACAGCATTTATGGTATCTATGCAAGGTCACTTACTTGTTAGGATATATTTGATGGGTCACAGAACTGAAGCAAAGAAGTGTGAAAAGAAGACAGTAGCAGAGTTAAGCTTCCTACAGGAGCTGGTCTGGAGAAATGTTCTCTTCCAAACTCAGTGAATTATTTAAAGGGGAAAAAAAAAAAAAAAAAAAAAGAAACTATTCAAAGAAGACAAACCCCATAGAAGTACAAACCCCATAAATGTGGAATCCATTCTGGAGATCCAATCCTTTTATTGTATTGCTTGCTAAAAAATAAGATTTCTTCAAATATAGCCTTAGATTAAGTTTATCCAAAGGCAGGGTGAATAATGTATGGTTTGCCAAGAAAGAGGAACCATCATGGAGTATAAAAATCTCTAATGTTGTCAGTATAATGGAAAGAAAAACCCCAAGCTGGCTGAGAGTGCAGTTTTAGACACATGCTTTTCACAAACTGACTGATGCAGCTCTTTCAGAGAGATCAATCTGGGGCTTTGCAAATCACTCTGGGTCAGATTCTGCTATTCATTCCTTGCTCTGTTCCTGCTGCAGACAAAAACTGCATTTCTCTGCAGATAAACTAATTCACTGTGGTAATTATGCACTAAGATTACAGTGTGAGTCAGCATGAGATGGCTGGCAAAATGCATCCTCCTAAAACTGAGCAATCCAGACTTCAGAGGCTCATACAAAGTTAAACTACAGTTATTTTTATTTTTATTTTTTCCTTTTCATATTTTCTCCTAAAATGTAAAAGTACTGATTCATTCAAATTCCTGCAGTGATTCGTTGTTGTCATTCACAGCATCAAACCATAACCTTAATGGTTATTTACATCATTTGCTGTGTACTATGTTTTTATAGTTTCATTTGGCTCAAGGCAAAGTGATGTAAGGCATTTGTGGGCATAAAGGAGTGTAAAAGAGAGAAAGTTTGATCAATAGGACACCTTTGTTGTTGGTAAACATTGCCAGAAAATGATCAGTGTCAGTGCTCTAAGCCAGAGAAAACTAATAATGTGAGTGGCAAGCTTCCTGAGAGTGTTTGGACCATTTATGTGGCATTCCAAAGCAAGATCTGTAAACAAGGCTAGAAGAAAAATACAATTTTATTGATACCTACCTGAGTTATGTTTACAACGTATGTTGATAATAAACCTATTTGCCAGAGAGTCCATCATGAATACTAATTTAGCATTGCTGAGTCAAAACCAAACAAGTGAGGTTTATGTGATGGTGTACTCTATGCATTTTCATGTAATTATATTTGCATTGACCTGAGTCTCCAGTAGAGAAACCAATGGACTTTCACCTAGCACTGAATGTTTTCTAATGAGTTTATAAGCGCATCCTGCCCATAAATGGAGCTCAAGAACCATGAAGAGACCTTTACAGTCTGTTTCATGAAGCATGAATAAAGATAATTTTTAATATCATATGCCATGCTTTTATTTCACCAACTTACTTCTCAAAGAAGAGTATCTCAAAGTCCCATAAGGTGAAATCTGCAAAAAGTTTTTACATTTTGCACTTTCTTTCATCCTAACTTGAAACAAAGAGGATATTAAGATGATTCCTGTGATTAAGTTACAGCAAAATAGTAAACAATAGAATGGCCTGAATTTTCCATAACAAACAAAAAATTTACATTTAAAGTTTATCATTCAAGGTATGTCAATAACATCATAGTGAAATGAAATGTTTCAGTACAACTGAAATGGATTTGTAATTGTTCATATGTAATTTTTATAAAATTGATACTCTCCTCTTACAAGGCATTAATCTTGACTAATTAGTCAATGAAGAAAAAAATCTACTAGATCTGTTCCAAGGATGGATGAATGTTGTTAAACTGGTTGAGAGAAACCTGAATAAAGAGATAAGATGATGTGCCTAAGTAGCAAAATCCCAAATCTCAGCTGGCATAAATCTGTTCAGTGAAGTCTGAACAATCTATTCCAGCTGAGATCCAGGAAATCAAGTTCTTTGTTCTGGATGAGAAATAAACTCACTTTAATTAAAACAAAACAAATCAAAAACTTAAAAATCCCCAGTGGGATTAATGCAAAATAGACAGTCTCAACAAAAGCTGGAGTGCAAAGCTCTCCATGACTTTACCACAAAAGAAAACCCTTTGGAATAGACTAGATCCTGAGTGTGTTTTTCTATCTGGAATAGTGACAGCTATGCTCAATCCTGGTGAAATGTGTCTGGTTAGGGGCACCCAAGAAATGCCTAAAATTGCATAACGTTGGGAAAGTCATTCCAGATGTTAAGTATATTGCAGCAGGATTATTAAATCTTACTCTTTACTTCTCCTAGCACTTGCAAAAGTACCATGGATGGTGTTGGCTTCTCTCAGCAAGACTGGATGTGAGACAATTTTCCTTAGGCTGTTTCACACAAAGTTGTACAAATACAGCTGATCACGAGCTTACTTAACTTTACTGTCATAATAATGTTGTTCCTGAAATTTCCTTCCCTTGGATTCTGATTTTGGTCTGTTCCTGTATTAAAAAATCAGTTGGAAAAGTTCTTTCTGATTTCAGTGAGCTTTTGCAGCTGTATGAGGACTATTGTCTAACACCACTTCCAAAACTTCCAAAATGAATCCAAGAAAGTTTATTTCTGTGTGTTGCATAATGCTCATTTATATATCAGTCACAGCTAGAACTGCAGCAGTTAACTAGCCAATCACAGGGATTCACAGTTTCCATAAAACACCCAAGCTACATAAGAAAATATATAGAAGAACTAAGATAACATAGCTGATACTATTCTTAATTTTCAGGAAAACATTGTGTTCTTGATACATTTTTTACTCATTTCTATACATCCTGCTTGCCTGGAAAGCTCTGAACTGCATTGAAATTGACTCCTCTGAAACTGCAAGGTGAGAATGCAAGCCTTTGCTAAATACCCCACTGCCACTTTCTGAAGCTTGTAGAACTCAAAGTTTTGAAATAGAGCCTCCTGATCTAAACTGGCCAGGGAAACGGTGCAAAGTGGTAAATCTCCCTCTAACTGAGCCAAACTCCATGCTGGAGTGGTAGATCTGGTGAAGAACAAGAGACTAAACTCCTTTCTTTGTTATGGGAATATAAAGCTCAAGCTTTCATACAAATTGATCAGCTGATATTTGGTAATTAACACAGTACTTGTGCAGGGGCCTGATGCATCTGTTGATAAATTTCAGCATCATTGAAAGTTTTGTTTTCTGGCATAAGTGCAACTAAAAGCAGCAGTTATGTATAGAAGGTTCATAGTTGGATTGCAAAGGCAAAGGCCAAACAGTCTCTTCTGGTGATAGCCCTGGCTAGCAAAAAGTACTTCTCCAAAGAAAGTTACCTTCTTTAATCCAAATGAAAACTTAAAACTATGGGTAGTGACATCTGGTGGCACCTAAAAATGTCACATTTGAAAGTAAATCCCTTCTTGGTGCAAAATGAAGATTTGCAGATTGTCAGTCTTATGGCCTGACACTTTTCCAGCTGGAGTTAATAAAAGTCTTAATCAGTGACATGACACTGGCCTATCAATGAACCTCCCCTTCCTCACCTCAGCCAGAGATGCCGATGAAACTTCAATCCACATTTAGTTATGGCATGGTCTCCATCCCATCTGTATGTAGAGGTAATGAACTGAACACCCAAATGCTTCTCAGGAAGTCTTTATATTCCCTATGGGCACTGCACAAAATATATCACATAAATGTGATTTATACATATGGCGATTCAAATAAGAGATGCTACCATCTATGAAGAAGTAAATGTGGATACAAATGGACTTTGGCACTATGATGTATGACACCTCTCTAGCCTGGAGAAATATATCAGGTGTCTTCAATTAAAATAATAATAATCCTCTCAGACCCGTTTGATTCAAGCCAACCATTTAATTCAGTTTTCTCTCAACTAATATTAATGACTCTGCTATAGTTCCTAGAATTCCCTCTGAGTAACCTCCACTCTGCTCACTGTTGCAGAAACATTTGTCTGGTCCTACATCCTCTGCTCCCTTCTTTTCTTCAGCTGCAGAGGTGGCATGTTGGCTATTTTTCCTGTGGGTCCTGATATAGACTCTCTGATTAGAGTCACAGCAGAAGAAAAAAGAAATTTTGGGACCCTACTGAGGTAACTGCTGGAGCAGGAGCATATGCAGATATGCTGAGGCTCAGACAACTGTCATGTTACTCTCTTTTCCCTGAGATACTGCCTGAAGTTCTCTCTGCTGAGGACTTCTCAGATAGTATCACATGCACCTAAATCACACATGTGCATGCATGCAGTTGTGCAAACACATAGGCAGAGGAGGGTCCATACCTGTATATAAATCAATAGTAATGACTGAAACTTAGGTAGGAATCATTCCTCTATCAATTGTCAACTGCTCCCTTAGAAAAAACAGGTTGTTTACTGAACACAAAAATATAAAAATGAATAAACTTTGGGATTATACGCTATTAGTATTAACTTGCAAACAAAGCAGATATGTCCATAGTCTTAGCCCCTGTCTTGCTGCTAAACTTGTTGAAGTACATTTGGACATTTTTCAGCTCGCTTTACTTTCCTGCACTTATGTAGCTTCCTCACCTCTGATCTTTCAGAGATGGGTTCTCGGTCTCTGAGGAATAACCATGAGATGCAGTGTGCATCTTCTGGAGCTGGCAGAGTTTAAGAATGGCAGCATCTCAGTTCTTCTATAACACTGACAGTGAGCAAAGAGTGAGGAGTCTTCACAGCAAGCAGCAGAACAGATTTTGAGTTAATAGCTGACTGATCCTCAGATTTAGGTGAAAGCAGCAACATACAAGTTTGTGCCTAAGTGGCACCAACACTGGAACAGGAAACAAATATTTCAGTCTCTCTTCAAGAAAACCACTGAAATCTCAAGGCAATCCTTAATGCATGTATTTATCATTTTGTCCCTCATCTGTGCTCTGACTGATTTAATTCTTGGAGAGTCTGTGCCTTCAATCCACAAGGCAAAGTACCCAATGTGAAAAACTCTCCTGGAGGTTCAAAAACATGAACTGTCACAGCTAAATTCTGGACATCTCTGGCCCCGTTTAGCTGAATTGCTTTTCTCTGTTTTCAGCATATATGTGGACGGAGAGCCTTACAGCCTAAAACTGTTTTTTCTTCTCTATTCCTTCTCTTCTTCTGAATGGCTTATGAGGTAAATGCTACAGTGTCAACCACATGGATTGCATTAACCATATAGATAGTTTCTGCCTCAACAAAACCTGGACAAGCTGGAGAAATGGGCCCAAGCAAACCTCATGAGGTTTAACAATTCCAAGTGCAGGGTCCTGAACCTGGGTCAGAACAATCCTCACTATCAATACAGGCTGGGAGATGAGGTGATAGAAAGCAGTCCGGCAGAAAAGGACTTGAGGGTGCTGATGGACAAGAAGCTGAGCGTGAGCCAACAGTGTGTACTTGCAGCCCAAAAGGCCAATTGCATCCTAAGTTGCATCAAAAGAAGCGTGGCCAGCAGATCAAGAGAGGTGATTCTGCCACTTTGCTCTGGTGAGACCTCATCTGGAATACTGTGTCCAGTTCTGGAGCCCTCAGTACAGGAGGGACATGATAGAGTGGGTCCAGTGGAGGGCCAGGAAAATGATCAGAGGGTTGGAACACCTCTCCTACAACGACATGATGAGGGAATTGGCCTGAAGAAGAGAAGGCTCTGGACCTTATAGTGGCCTTTCAGGGCCTGAAGGGTGCCTACAAGAAAGCTGGGGAGGGGCTATTTACAAAGACATATAGCAATAGGATGAAGGGCAATGGTTTTAAACTAGAGAAGTGTAGATTTAGATTGGACATTAGGAAGAAGTTATCTACTATGAGGGTGGTGGAACACTGTCATAGGTTGCCCAGGGAGGTGGTGGAAGCCCCATTCTGGAGACATTCAAAGTCAGGCTTGATGAGGCTCTGAGCAACCTGATCTGGTTGATGATGTCCCTTCTTACTGCATGGTGATTGGACTAGATGACCTTTGGAGGTCCTTCCAACCTCGGGCATTCTATGATTCTTTGATTCATTCCATGATTCATGTAGAAGATAGAATACTGTTATATAAATCAAGGGTTTTAACCAATATATACAAGCCCTCCAAACTGCCAGAAATCTTTAAGATTCTTTCCCAATCAAAACATTTAAGACTGAAACTGGATCTTTAACTGAGCATGTTTTTGACAGAATTTCTTCAGATAGCCTTATATTTGGACTTTACATGTGTATTCATAAATTTAGCAAATACTATGAGTAGGTTAGTAATTCAAGGGATACTTACAATACCCTCTTGTGAATTACCTAACACATAAAAACTTTGCTTTGGAAGCACCACTTTCGGCTTTTGATCACAGTTGAAGATTTTTTAAAAATTAGATGAATCCAGATAATGTTTAGGAAAAAGCAAGCCTTTTTTTTTTTTTTCCCCTACTGACAAGAAAACCAAAGTTCATTGCTATATTAAATGGATTACAATTCAAATTCCTGAGTTTCTGCTTAGAACAGACAATAAGGGAAGCTGTCTCAGCAAAAAGTAGTTCTTGGATAAGCTGTTCAGTGATTTTCATTTTTGCCTTCAGGCATGAGAGATTGAAGAATTTACCTTCTTGAAATTGGAAGCAAACACATACCAGTAGAGTATTAGTAGCTTGTACGATAACCACAGCAAAGATGAGACAGCAGAGGCAAAATAAATACACAAAGACATTGGAGTTATGTGACTGCTTTAAAAAGTTTCTGCAAATCTTTGGATATTTTTGGGATAGGGGTGGGGGGGCAGAAATCTTTTGCAAAAGACCCTGGGCAGAGATTCACAAGGTTTGTACGTACTTCCCAAATTATTTACAGATTTCTTCTGTCAATTTTGGTACAGGATTTATGATGAGATACTAAAGAACACAAAGGAGATTAAAATGTAATTTAAACAGAAATTAGCCATGTACCTCAAAAAAAGATATCCCAAATCTCCTTGTGTGCATGCTGAGTCTGACAGTCTTTGAGTCTGGTAAAAGTGTACTGTATAGTACTGTATATAAAGTTTATATCTCACATCCAAAAGGCATTGATCTTTTCATCACAAAAAAAAGTTAGCTGCATGATACTCAGCCATTGAACATGCCTAGAAATGCTTCAGGCTGTTTGGGATCTACAGACTAGGTATTTTTAATTTCCACAAAGATTGTGAGTCAGATTTACCCAAGCTGAGAGAAAGCATGGGGGACAATAACATCCTTTGTAAGTAGAAAGACCTGATACTAAAAATCATAAATGAACTCTGTGTACATAGTAAAGTAAGTTTGATAAATGTAGGAAGAGAAGCATGCATTTAAAATTTCTCATCATATGTGGCAGTAGCAAAAGGTATATGTATCTGTCATCTTATTTTTAATTTACCATGTAGGCATATCAGTTTTGTGTAAAAGACAGCACCAAGGCAGAAGTTCCTACAGAACTGTGGCTTGGGTGCAACTTTGTAGAAAGGAGAAGATTGAGAAAAGCTCAAACAGCTGAGAATATGCCAGGAAGGCAGGGACACAACAAGCAGGGAGTACGTGTAGAGAATAGCAGGAACAGAGATGTAGCTTTTCATAAGAGCAGACCCATGGACAAGCCCTCAGAACCAGATGTGGTGGCTCAGAATTTGTCCAGCTTTAGAACCACTCAAAGTTCTTGGTCTGAGAACAAGACAAAAATTCATCCATGAAGGACACAGTGGGAAAAGTCCTGTAAGTTTGATTTTAAGCCATTGTCTTAAATCTCACCAGAGTTATCTATCTATTCAAATACACAAAGAAATAAAAATCATCATCAACAATTAAGTATTTTGTGTTCGAACACATCATTGCTGACATGATCATGGTTTGCATGTAAAAAGCTCTGGTTTCCTTTAATATATATGCTTTAAAGAAAAAATGAGAGAGCCTTACACCAGGTGAGTTTTATCACAATAACTGAATGTTTGCTTTGAAGGGTGCTGGATGTAGTGTGGGGCAGAGGATGGAAGGAGAGAGACAGCAGAGAGTCTAAAGCCAGGGGTGTAAACTTATGCAACAGTTTCTTAAATGAAGAAAGAATGAGAAGATGCATATAGATAGTGATGCTGCCATGGGATGCTCTTGTTTCCCAGGCAGAGCAAACAGGATCCATTTCATATGAAGGACAGGTAAATTCAAAGTAAGATAATTTAGGCTTCAGTTGGAAGAGGAGTAGGTTTCTGAAGACACCTTGAACAAATAGGAAATGTGAATTCAAGGGAATTTCCAAAAGTGGTTCAGCACTGGAGAAGGCAAGGATTAAGACAACTGGTAAGTTGAGTTTTTGTCTCTTTTTTTTTCAAACCACCATATCATCCTGATTTGATAAAGATCCTTCTTTTAAATCTTGGCTGTTATCAAAGTGATTTTAGGGTATTCTGACAAACTTGTTTCCTTGTCAGATTAACAAATATGACAGGCAGAAGTGGAATGCCTCTTTATGTACTAGGAGAGTCCCAAGAGCTGGCAAACATAATCTGAGCACTACTCCCAGATGTTGACAGCTACAGTAAACCAATATCCCACTATAAACTTCAACATCTATTTTTTGGGTAAGTGATAAAGAAAAACATGGCGCTCAAGAAAATAACACTATTGTCCTTACAGAGGCTCAGTTCAGGACTGACTCTAGGACTAGAGGCAGGATAGGGACATGAGTGACATTGGACCTTCTCTAATAAATATCTGACACTGGCACCACTTTCAGGTCCTAAAATTACCTGCACTCTAATCCTGTATTTTGTAGATTCATAGGATCAATTATTGCTGGATCAGGCTCTGCACAGTAGAGTCTTATCACTTAGGTTCTAACTCACCTTGAAAACTGCACTCAAATTGAAATGTTAAATTTCTTTTTTCTGATGAGCTGGACAGACCCTTACTTTAGACAGATGGGCAAACTTGAGCTTTATTTGCTGAGAATAAGAAATTAGTATTTGTCACTTGGTGCTGTCTTGTGGTTTATTTCCAGAGTCCTAAATTTCTGGTCCTTCGAGAGTATGACCAGTATGCAAACCCATAAAAGTGTGATATATGAATTTTTGGGAGAACTGCTTATGACTAGATGGAATTTCTGGTCTGGTGTTTTCTGCAGTGACTCAGGATCTTCAGTATTACACAGAAAACTTTCAGTACAGATAGTTGCATATGAATACTGGTTTGTTCAATATCCACAGGCAAATATATATTCAGAATTTATTGTTTTAAATGTGATTTACAAAAAAAAAAAAAAAGAAAGAAAAGAAAAATTACATAGTGAAAGAGTAACAGATTCTAATTTAACAAGCTTTTGCAAATAGTAATCAATCCAACCAAATAAAATTATTTAACTAAGATGGAATGAGTGCTTACTTTGGAACAATATATCACTAATGATTGGAACAGGTGCACAAAGTGTCTTAATAAATCAGTAACCTGGAAAACACATCAATTATTTTGAAGGTTAATGGATTTTTTTGTTTGTTCTCCAAAAATCATGAAGATATTTTCCTGAACACTTCAAACTTTTCAAAACCAAATGAAACCAACAACCTTGATAAAAAAAAAAAAAAAAATTAGGGTGGCTTATAAAGCAGAATATAGTATTAGTGACACAAAAATAAGCAGGCTGCATTTATTACTAGAAGCAAGTAGAACTACTATAGCATGATATATACTGGACTGTAGATAAGAAACTAAAAATAAGCAAATGGAGTTACATCTCCCATCTC
>JAAGNO010018794.1:5995-23436 GCA_033439905.1 Ceryle rudis | reverse complement strand
GGCCCCCCCCCCACCATGGCCTGCCTGGGCGTTGGGGGGGTGCGCAACCCCCCCCCCCAACACCCCCCCCCTCCCCCCCGGCACTCTCCAATGCCACAGGCCTTCAGGCAGCAGTGTCTGTTGACACACCTTGAGGGGTCCCAGCATCCCAGGGGGTCCTCAAAGATCAGAGTCTCTTGACCAAAAGTGACCCCCTGGTGCTCAGCTGTCCTACAGATGAGGCTCAGCCACCTCCTCCCTGCTGTCCAAGACATCATAAATAAACCAAGAAATAGTAGTATTTGATCCTTTCTTTCTACAGGATCCAGAAAGAAACAGGTTGGGAAATGGGTTAGTTATATAAAGGACATATGACTAAAACATGACCTGAGCACAGTGAAGCCTGGGTACTATTTTGGCCAATCCTTACACATATTTCTGTGCCTGCGTGAGCAGCATTTTTCCCCCAGCAATGAATTTCATCACCTACTAGTTCCAATAAAGATAGTGGAAAAAGTTACTGTTCTGTTTGAGCAGGAGACCAGTTACATTTACAGGTTTTCAGATAAGACTAGTCATACACATCCATTTATTATTGCACCAGGTGGTATTCAACAGTTGCATTAAAAAGCACAACAGCAAGATCAAGGGCACGATGATAATTCTGATTTTAATGTTAAGAGTTCTGCAAACACATGGGATGGAGTGCTTAAAAAGTGCTTTTGCAAATGAAGGCATGAAGACAGATGCTACAGAATACCACAAAGGCATTCAGGACACAAAATACTTCAGAGGTCTGAGCACTAAATTCCATTTCAAAGTGAAGGTTTTGCAGGCAATCTCTTAGCAACATTTGTAAATCCCATTAGGCATCTTCCCAAATTCTTTGTAAAAAATTTTGGCCAAGTGCACTTATGGCCAGGAACTTTTGTTTGAGAAAGTATTTCTGGCACATAAAAAAGGCACTTCACTGCCAAGTGGAATCTACAATAGCATCTAGAATCTACTTCTCATTGATTTCTTTAAGTGCTTAAGCATAGCTTTAAAGTTTCAGTGCTATTGTTTTCCTTTTGTTGCCCATGGATGCAAAATCTGGATCTTTAAAGATGATCCATCCAGACTACAGAAACTGTTCTGTATTTTATTAAGTATATGAATCAAAGTACATTGAACATATATAGATAAACCTTTATGCTTCCTTTCATGATGCTTAGCACTTGTTATTCAAGAAATCTACAAGTTACATGATAAAAATATATAGCATAGCTTACAAATGTGAATTCTGCAGGAAAATCCACATAAATCAAATTTTCATTGTTAGCCAGTCTTGCAGTGATGGCATTTAAAAGACAAAGTTACACTTAGACATGGCATGGGGGTAGAGGGGCAGCAAGGACAGAACTAAAAGTGTAATAATAAATACTTGCACCATTTTGAGGGAGAAGAGGCAAGAATGGAAATATACTAAGCATTTATCAACACTATTCTCACCAGCATGCATTTAAAGCAGGTTGACCTCCTGTCTGCCATTTCCATGGTTTGGTTCATATGCCTCAGTGCACTCAGAGAAAGTGCACTCGGTTCAACTGGACAAAAATAGATAGAGCACCTTCCAAGGGCACACCAAATGCTCTCCATACCTAGTTCAGTGTGTTCAGCTGTCTAGGGCTAGTCCAAAGAAAACCCCCTTGACATGTTGTTCTACTGCATAGACATTGGTATACCAGCACCCAGCATCTAGCACTACAGATCTGCTTTTGCTGGGCTGCCCTTTGTGCTAAGCTAGGCACTGCCTAATATCACTGTCATGGCAAGGAAAGAAGATGCTTCACACTTTTTAATGGGCAGTTCACTGTTAAAATCCTCTAAGCTTCATAAGCAATCTGTAACAAGCCTGTCATGAACAAAGGAGTTTTTCTGTCTGTACCTCCAAAGAAAGTTAGTGTTGGCTTCAGCAGTCCATTAATAGAGCAGATTGCAGATGCCTATCTTTCCTGCTAAAATTAAAAACAAAACAAAAACCTATATGCTTAGTCCTAGTTCTATTATTTTCTATCTTAAACAGTATCTAATCCTGAATTGTTCTTTCTCTCAATATCCTAATGGTGGCTCACGTATTTTCTGCTACACGTTTTCTCCTCAAGGTCCAGGATTTTCTTATCTGGCACTTAAAACTGTTTAGCCAATTTAGCTACTTTTTGTAATAGCATCACATCAATAAGCTGAAGAATATTGTTTTTCAGGCTCCTACTGAGAACATAAAACTCAGCTGTCTAACACAGCAGAGATAAAATATGCAATATCATTCAACTCAGAATGATGCAGAGAAACCTTATATTTGATGCTCTTCACAAAGTCCAAGAAGATAATGCCCAAAGCAGTAACTTGACCATGTGTGGTCAGTGTTAGCAAGTGCACTGTCAGAAGACAACAGCTGTCAGGAAGCTTGCAGCCCATGTTGAATATTGTGGACTTTCTACAAGCTTCCTGTCAGGGTATCATCATGGCCATCCAGACTACAGTACTACATAACTCAATGAAGTCAAAGACAAGGACTTGGTATTTTAGCTATAAAAGACAAGAGGACTTAGCTCAGAATGAAGGTCTAAATATACACACAGGGGTGGAGAGGGAGGTCTTTTTAGATAGCAATTCAACACAGGAAATCAACCCATAAAATCACTTATGAAAGAGTGAAGAGAGAGAGAAAAGTGAAGGGCCAGGAAATTGTTGAGCAGATGTTTACATCCAGCTCCCTTGAGAAGCTCAGGCAATTGCAATAGCAACCAGGCATTTCACAAACAGACATTTTTAAAAGGAAAAAGCCTACAAATTTAGCCTGGATTTATAACAGACTCCTGGATTAAGATGATTTCATTTAACCCTGTCTATGGAATAATTACTTACAGGTCTACCTAGTCAGTTAAGTTTGAAAGACAACTGCAAATGTATTGCAAAGAATAATGTTGCTGTAAATCCCGCCTCATGTTATACATACCTAGGCATCCACAATTCCACTCTAGTACATAAACATTTATACCCTGACATTAGGGTACCAAGGATGTGAAGAGCATCCTTTTTCTGCTAGAGCTTCTCCAATAGCAGCTCCATAATGTTAATCACTGAAGCAGACACGCTGACCATGAAATAGGAACTGTTTTTTCCTCAAGGCTACCTCTTTCCCCAGTAATGCAGAATTACCGAGACTGACAAAGCATACTCCAGGTGAATGAAAAGGAAGTGGATGGATGGGAGACTTACTAATCATGAAAAGCTAAATTTAAAAGCACAAGAATAACATCACTTGAGAATTAGAGGGGGGATTGAAGCTTCATAAAACCAAAGAATTTAATCCTTTGATTTTTTCTTTATTTAATAGAGGACTCAAAATATTGTTTAGTAGTTGGGGTTCTTTGAGGGTTTTTTGTGGGTTGCTTTTGTTGTGTTTTGTTTGTTTGGTTTTTGTTGTTTTGTTTGTTTGTTTTCAAACTGCAATTTACTACCTTTCAGTTATTCCCATAAGATTAAGACCTCAAGAAACAAATATGCTTTACCTAATGTATCAAAAGGAATGAAGGCATATTCCAGTCAAGCAGAACCAGAATAAAATAAAGCATGCATAATTAATAAAAAAATTTGTTTCAGGTTTTATAATAATTTTAATGTGCAAACAAAAACTGTATAATGGGAATAATTTTCAGACATGCAAAATAATAATGAAAACAGCAAGGAGAAAAAATGATCAATAATTTACTTAATATTGTTTATCAGGCTAATAACATTATCTCTCTGGGGCAGAATGAAGACAAGTTAATGTTTATATAACTCAGAGGCTGAAAGGTGCTATTTAAAGTAGCAGGTATTAAAATATAGGTGTAGATAATTCTTATTAATTTTCCACTTGCACAGTTTGTTTTGTTTGTGTAGGGTTTTTTCCTCCAACTCCTGTATTCAAAAATCATCCCAAAAATTTTGAATGTGAAGTGAAAGAAAAATCCTTTTATTTGGAAGATACTGCTGGCTATGCTCAGTTTGAATGGCCATACTTCTAAACTGACCTACTTCACAAAAAGATGCCAAATAAGAAGCCAAGACATTTCTTTCCTTCTTGCTCACCTAGACTAACAACAGCCATGCCCTACAGGTGTTCACTCTTTCAGTCTGCTTCCAGGTTTGGGGTTTTAGTTTCTTTCATATGCACGCAAAAAAAAAAAAAAAAAAAAATCCTGTGGGACAGTCTGTGCCCAGAAAGACTAAGAAAATTCCCTGGTAGCATAATTAAAAATACTCTGTAACAGACTTTGGGGCTACTTTGGAGAGGTGGGGGGGGAAGAAAGTCAGAAGTTCTAGCTGCAAGGAATATTTGCCCCAGAAAGCACATCTTACCTTGTGATTCTTAGCACAAGGGAATTCTTCAGAGGTCCCTATCTTGCAAAACTGCATTTATGAAATCTCATACGGACACTCTCCTAACCTATTAGTACATCAAACATGCAGACATATGTTGACCATTAATGAGCTGACAATATTCAATAGTTTTGCTTCTTATTTGTCATTTTCCAAACTACATTACCTTACTGAAACATGCTCCTCCAGTGCCATCCTGGTTCAACTTGCCAGGTCCTCCAGGTAACCTAGTCCTCCATGAATGGCTGTGTAATTCTTCCCATAAACAGTACCTCCCTAGATTTACAGACCCACAAACTGGGGTAGAGGTTACCTCCCAATAAAAGTTTAACACAAAATGGAATAAACAAGCAAATAAAAAGTAAGACCTGCCCCTCAACTTGTCCTCACAAGAGCCTCTCACACCCTCTCTCTGCTCTTACAGGTTCCCACCACAGCACAATCAGATGTAAATCCTCAGCTCAAGACATTGTGCTAGTTTTGGTATGATCCGTCTTTGTAAAATTTCTTTTACACAAATTCATTCTCTGTTTATCTCCTTACCTTTAATTTCTCTTTCTATCAGCATTTGTTTCAGAGCTTTGTTTCACGATGCTGTTGAAACGAGAGCAAAAAATCTGCAGAAGGCTGTATCACTTTCCAGCTTTCCATTCATCCTTTAAGCAAGGAAACTATATCTGGAAGTTGTGGATTGTATTTCCAGTGCTACTTTAACCGTTTCAGCCATGAAGTATAGCTCTCACATCAATGCAGCTCACCTGAAGAGAGTGAAACTCAGGAATAGTTATCTGCCACTGCTGCAGAGCCAGTGGGTACCGCCACACCTCTCCCTGGGTTGCAACTGGCTGCAGAGGCAGTCTGCTCAGTCCTGTAAGCTTTGACTCTTGCAGCAGGCACATTGCTAAAGAGGTAGCCTAAAAACATAGCTCACCCTTTAACTTCTGTTGGCATGACAATAACAAACATCTAAGATTTCTGAATGGACTACTGAACTTCTGTGAAGTTCCGTAGCAGAGTCACCATCATACAATTGCATCGTCCACAATAAGCCAGATAGAAATATTCAGGATTGAGTAATGATTCACAATATTCACCCAAACCAAATAAAAATCAAAAATGCCATGGAATAGGATAACCTTTCATTTTAGGATCCCATCATAAATCACAAAAGGAAAGCCTCACTTTAGAGAAGTATTTCCTAGAGCCTTTTCTATGCTAATCACTTGTGGGCTGAGAGAAGAGGATAGAGGACTCATTGACTCATTCATCTTTAATTCTATAAATATAAAGTTCTGGGTTTTTTAAAGATCTAAGTTCAACAGACAGTGAAGTATAAAATTCCTTATAAATTTGCCTTATATTACCCACGAGGGCTAACTGGAATCCAAGCTCCTATCTTGCAAACTAAAGCATCCCCAACAAAGAAGTTGCTTTTCTCGTACTTACACCAGTGAAATATTAAGGCTTGAAATAAAATAAAATTTAAAAAAAAAAAAACCAACAACTTTATCTGCCTATTTTACTTTTCATCAGTTTGTGATATTAAACCACAGTTTACAGTCTGGACACAGCTGGGAAAAAGGCAGGATAGTAAATCTGCCAGGTCAGCCCAGGACTAACGGTAGTCAGTAGGTTCAATTGAAAAAATGGTAGATCAGAAATACATATGCTATGGAAGTGAAAAAAAACCAAAATATTCCCATGGTGATAGTTTGGAAATATGTTTATGAGTACAGGAAACACTGCCCATCTTTTCCTAGTGAATCAGTTGATATAGTCACAGAATTTCTCACTTGAAGCATAATCAAGAAATCAACAGGAAGTCAATTAAAAAAACAACAACCAAAAAAATACAAAAAAGAGCTTTTGCTTCTATGCAAGCTAACATCTCCACACATATGCTGAGTAACCAGCAATGCACATAGATGCCTAACAATGGCAGATAGGAGTTCTATTCTTTTGTTCCCAATACAAGTTAGTCTAGTTTGCTTTCTGCAGAGAATAAGCCTGCAGAAATCATGACAGTCTAGGAGAACTCTTGGGTCAAACAGACAATGTTTGCATTAGGAGCAAAATAGCTCAAAGTACAATCAGAATTACAAAGGAAACTGAAGAAAGTACAAATATGTCCTGCAGTTTAAAAATGCCTTTTAACAGAGGATCAAAACGGATAAAAGAGAGAATGTGTTATTCTTTCTCTTGTCTCTTTGAGGATATAAAAAAAGTGAAGTACAAAAAAAAAATCCATTGGGAAACTCTGCACATTCAAAATTATTCTACTTCAAGTCACAATGTGTACTACAGAGGTGCTTAGCTTGATAAAGGTGAAATCTGGTCTCTAAAACTCTGCATGTTTTTCAGACCCAATCTTATTTTAAAGTAATAGTCTGAAACTTAATCTCTGGATTCAGTCATGTAGAAAATAAGTTTGGACTACTAAAATTAGCAGCAAGTCTTCCCAGAGCTTAATGTTTTAAAGTATTTTAACAGCAGTATCTGATATTGTATCTCAATGGAGACCTCAACAATATTGTCCAATGCTACTTTCTAATAAAAACCCAAAACTCAATTCTTATCCATAAGAGTAAATGATTCCCATGTTTTAATGCATTGTCCTAGACAAGAGAAAGAATATGTAGCTTTTTCCTTCCTTTAGCCATAATACAAATGATATGTAATGAATGGATTACTATTCCTGAAGAGGCTCAAGTGACATCCGAAAAAGCAAAATTATTATCTAATAATTGCAATGTTTTCTTCTCAAAAAAAAAGTATAAATTAAAAAAATAAATCAGTGCTTGTACCTTAATGTTTTTCCTCAGGAAAGTTATTCTTCCCAGCTGCTTATAATGAATTTATGAGACACCTTGCTATCAGATTTCCAAAAACCATAGGAAATTGACTCACAGTAAAAGATGCAGGACTGAATCAAATACCTTTAAAACAATACCACATCTTTGGAGAAGACCAGAACACAATTTTATGTCAAAAATTGAAACAAATCAAGTTATTCTGCACAAACCACTGACCAGGAGAAAGTCCGTTATTTTTATTCTCTATTATACCTTACGTGGTCTTAAAATTTTTGACATTATTTATAATACCTGCAATCATTACACCAAAAATTGCATGCAGTTTTCAATATCACCAACAGGTGGCATTTGCAATAGCACAGAATAACACAATTTCATCATAAGCTTTGATTAATCAAAAGTCTTTTTTTTTTTTTTAAACACTGCTTGCATATCAAAACTAACCTGGTTATCTAACCACATACATCAGATGATAGGTAAACAGACAGAGAGCAACTATTAAATCCTTAGAAAGCCTCACAGACAAGTGAATGAATCAATTGCAGAAAAGCAAATACGTAAAATAACAGATTAAGCAAAGGCCATAAAACTACCAGGCAGGCAATAAGTAGCTAGGAACAATAACCAATAACTAGTTCAATATATGACAAAAGAGTTTAAGACAAAAATAAGTCACGTAGTAATTTCACTTTGCAATTTCAGAAGGAATCCCATTTTTATTCCTGCACTACATTCAATACATAGTTTTCTTAAAGGCTAATTAAATAAAACTAACTGAAAGATTCAGATTGATTTGAAAGTCACTTCACCTTTTTGTTCCTCTGATAGGAAATGCAAAATCTTTTGAGTTTAGGCTAATGGAGTATAGTAAACAAAGGTAACAAAATAGAATTGTAGAATCATCCAGGTCGAAAAAGACCTTCAAGTCCAACCAATAACCCTATCTACATGTCCACTGTTAGTTAAAACATGTCCCTAGGCACCATATCTACATGACTTTTTAATACAGCCAGGGATGGCGATTCAATCACTTCCCTGGGCAGCCTGTTCCAGTGCTTGACAATCCTTTCGGAGAAAAAAATTCTTCCTAACATTCAAATTAGATATCTATAAGCCTAATTTAATTCTCCATTAAATTTTTGTGGTTTGGTTTGTTACACAATTTTATGTCACTGCAAGCAAGGCCTGCTGTGACTTTATTTTGGGGGGGTGGGGGTTGGGGTGGGGGGAGAGAGAAGAAGAAAATATTTCCATAACTTAATGTATGCAAAGTCCTGTGAACATGCTACCTGTTATACCAACACTCTCCAGAGAGAAATAACTCACTGCTATCTCTGCAATACAGGAAGCAAGCACACATGTTCAATGACTTCCCCAAAGGCACACAGACAGTAAGGCAGGGAAAGACCAAAACAGAAAGCACTGTCATCAGTTTCCCAGCATTATACACAGGCCTAGAGATTACAGCATCTCTTCACTGCATTTTACACTCAATCCTGTTAGAAATTCCATATATAGTCTTCCCTACTCCATCTGCATATAATTTTTTTAAAATTATACTACAAAGATTGAAGCCAATCACTGTCCTTCAGAATTACCAAACCTCAGCAATTTCCATAGCTGTGGGTGTCCAGAAGCTTCAACTTTGTTCATCTTTGGCTAGTGTTAAAAGAGTAGGGGAAAAAAAAAAAATTACAGTAATGTACTGTAATGTAATAATGTTCCATACATCAAGCTCATCAAAGAAAAAATTTAATTCCAGCTCAGGTGAGACTAATACAAATGTTACAGTCTTCATTTCTCTGGAAGAGATGAGGAATGGCAGAGGAACAATTCCTCTGGCCAGGAGGTTTTGTGAGCATGCAGAGATCATACATTTCTAGTCAGCTATTGTTTATATTTGAATAACTGATTTCTAGACTACTTTGGAATCAGTACCATTAAAACAGTCTGTGGGAATGGTACGGCACACAGACAGAAGGAACAAGCCTAAAGGAGAACACCTCAGTGTTGATCTTTACACAACCATCCCAGAGAAACAGCCTTTTAAAAATTCATTTTAAAGGAATTTCTAGAACCAGAAACATGAAATCTCTCAATACGTTGTTGCCACAGACTCTTTACATGTTTTGACCAACAACTGTAAAGACAAAGAAACTGTGGTCAAGGCATTTGTAATATACTTTCATCTATATTTTATCTAAAAAAGGAATCAAAGCATCTGTTCATTTATAAAAAACTGCTATCAAGAAATCTATACTATAGTAAAGTATACAACAGATTTTGAAGTTTCACTTGTGTGTATTCCACCAACATCAAAATTACTTCTAACTACTCTGCTAGGGCCTTGCTAGGTCATTCAGGTGAGACTTGAAATTTCACAATCAGCATTTAAACTAAGCAATCAGTGCATGCTTTGACAGAAGTATGTAATTCTTGGTCAGAACAGGACATTATGAATAGCACAACAGTTTTCTAGCATGAAATTAAGGCAGTGACAAGTTGGGCTTTTTCCTTGTATCAAAAAAGAGCTAGAGAATATAACCACCCATTACGTTAAAAATAGTGCATGCCAAAAAAAACCAAACCAAAAAAAAAAAAAAAAAAAAAAAAAAAACAACCAAAACCAAAACAAAAACCACACAACACCTTGATCGGTAAGATTTCCCAAAATACCACAGCCAGGAATACAATCCAGGAATAAAATTCAAAGAATACCATCCAGAAGGAAAAACATAAAACTCTGTCCAAACGTAAGAAAAATCCCCATTTTTATTCATAAGTAACCACATCTGAGTTACTTTTACTTCCAAAGAGTACAGTGCCTTTAGCTACACTCCTAATGTTATCGTTCGTATATCAAAGAGGGAGCAGCACAAACAGCAATTATGATCTTGTCATAAAAATGTCACATGTTGGAAGCACAAGCCTGAGTGCAAAACATTTCCACACGTGGCTTTATCAAAAAGGTGGTACCAATGCTCCTGAGAGGCGTTGGTGCCTCACGTGGAACACACAGTACCTGGCAAGCGAGGTGCTCCAGTCACTCTGTGCTTGTTTTACACTCGAACACACAGTCCACATCATTAGTCAGCCACCAGGGTCACGAATTTAACAAGCTACCATGAAGTTTACAGTACTGCCATTTAGAAAACGAGACCTTAGAAATCTCATTGCATGGCACATATCCACGCTCTGGTCCATCTCATCCCCTGTGGTGCAGCAGCACAGGTGACAGAAATGGAGCTGGAAGGTGCAGTACATTTGTAGATATCTCAGTCAAGCCCTGTCCAGTTTGTTTGCTTTGCCTGATTTCACCTGCTGTCAGCTCAAATCCTGGACAGTAATTCCTGCTGTGCTCTCCAGAGCTTCACATGATGGGTAACCACCCTGTTTAATAGCAGAGGAGAGGTAGGTGCTCAGCCTACCATGTAAGTTTTTCAGACCCACTTTTGGAGTTCAGAGAGGATCTAATCTTATTGAAGTAGCCACAGCAAGTCTGCAAAACTGGAGCAGCCTTCTTGGTTGTGTTGGTGCTATGGCTGCCTAAGAAAGATAAGGTGACTGGGTCCCAGTTAGCTGCACCACAACTTCTTCTCTGGGCTGGAGTGCAGGTTCTGCAGCCTAATTTCTAAAGACAGTACTGGCAGCAGGCAACATTTGTACTGCAGTGTCTTAAAGGAGCACTGTGAGGCAAGAGAGCAGACCATAAGAGCAGCACAGATCCACATCACCCACTGTCATTGCATAAAATTCTAACTTCCAGACCAGGGTGACCCAGACCCTCCCCTCTTCTTGCTTTTTAAATGCAGACCTGGAGGAGGCATGGCCACAGAACTTCATGCATCTGAACTCTCCTGTAACTCATTCACAGCTGCTTCATTGAATCTCTACAAACAGGTAGGGAGCATTTTGCTGGGCTGCTGATACTGAAATGAAGATACAGAGCAGCAGCCAAATCAGCCTGTCTGGCAGGGGCAACTGCACAAGAGAAGGCTTCTGCTAGGACAAACTGCAGGTTTTGTCAGGAGGAAAGACAAAAGGTGACTATAAAACAGATGATGGAATAAGGGGAATGATAAAGAAGGAAAAAAAAACCAAACACCATACAACAAACAACCACAAACAAACATACAAGGAAAGGAAAACAAGGCTATGAAATTGAAGCTACCCTTAATGGAAGATTTAAAACTTCTCTAGTCAGAGAGATCTGGCTCTGACCTAGGTGAAGTGAGAGAACAAGAACTTCCTTTAGACAGTTTCTAGGAAAGTCTACAAGTAATAGCTAAAAATAGTAGAAAAAAATAACTGTAAACTAACACACAAGATGGAAAGGGAGAAATTTGAATGTTCAGTCAAACCACTCCACTGCAGTGAGTCCTGGAGGTCAGAAACTGAAAACTTAAACTCCAACTGCTTCCAGACTTCTCGAGTTCAGGATATTCTGAAGCAGCACCTCACTTCTATCCAGTTTCAAAAGATAAGCTTCCAGCTCTAGCTAGTGTGAGTCTTAACATCTGTATCTGTTTAAGTGGTATCAAACAGGAGGAACTGGAGCTTCATACCCAGTCAGAAAGTTACAGTATCACAGGAATAACTGAAACATGGTGGAACTACTCACATGACTGAAGAATCAGCTACAGGCTGGTTTGTAAAGAAGGACAGGGAAGAAAAGTCATCACAGTCTATGTTAAGCAGAACTTTGAATGCATAGTAGTCAACTATGGCAATTTTTTGACCCTATCAAATGCCTCTAGGACAAGGTCAGAGGGGTCATCTCCAAGGGAAATCTTAGAGTAGGCATCTGCTACCTTCCTCCACACCAAAATGATAAGGCTAACAATGCAGTATTTGGGTCACATAAGCATGATTCAGGTCAACAGAAGCTGGTCCTTATGGGGGACTTCAACTACCCAGATATTTGTTGGAAGAACAATACAGCAGCTCACATGTCATCCACCAAGTTCCTGGAATGTGTACAGGACTGCTTCCTCATACAAATCCTAGATGTGACAACCAGGAATGAGGCACTACCAAAGCTGCTACTCACAAACCAAGAAAACCTGCTTTGTACTATCTCAGTGATAGCATTGGTTGTAGTGATCACAATATTGTGAAGTTTGTGATCCTGCTGAGCATGCTGACGGTGGGTATTAAGACAAAGGTTTTAGATTTTAGAAGACCAGACTTCAGCTTGCTCAGAGCTCAGTTGGGAAGGATTCCATGAGAAGATTCCATGGAGGATAAAGGAGCTAGCAAGTGCTGGAAGTTTTTCAGGAATGCTCTTCTGGAAGCACAAAACCAGCTTATTCTCTTTAAAGGGAAGGTATGCAGGCAGAGCAAGAGACCTTGGCTCAACTGTGAGCTTCCAAGTCTGCTCAAAAACAACAACTAAAAAAAAAAAAGTGTATCAGATGAAAAAGTGGACAAATACCCATTGAGAACAAGGGCATTGACAAGGCATGCAGAGATCCAATACAGTTAAAGCAAAAGCTCGCTCAAATTCAAATTGGCTAGAGATGTCAAAAGACACAAGAAATGGTTCTTCAGGTACATAAACAACAAGCAGAAACAGAAGGAAAATATTGGCCTGCTGTTGAAACAGGAAAGGTGAATTAATCACCAATAATGCTGAAGAGGCAGAGATTCTCAGCACCTCCTTGATCTCAGGCCTTGGAAACAAAAATCCAGGTCAGTGCAAACAAAGACTCACTGACAGTGAAGGAAGAGTTGGTATGTGAACTATTACAGGACCTTGACCCCTACAAATCTATAAGCCTTGACAATATCCACTCAGAATCAATCATCCTGTGGATGATCACAACTCAAATGAAGCATGACAGGGAAAAGCCAGCACAGTTTCAAAGGCAAATGGCACTTGACAAACCTGATCGCCTTCTATGACGAAGTAACATGCATGATTGATGTGAGGCAAGTGGTGGATATTTTCTACCCAGATTTCTCCAGAGCTTTCAATATGGCTCCCCACAGCCTCCTCCTACAGCAACTAATACACTATGGTCTAGACAAGTGGTCTGTGTGGTGGGTGGGAAACTGGTTGACAGACCACACAGAGGACAGTGCTAAATAGCCCTTTTTCAAACTGACAACTTGTCACACATGAGGTAAAAATTTTTAAAATCTTCACAAGAGATCTGGATGATGGGATCAAATGTATCCTGACTGAGTTTTCCAATGATATCATACTGAGTGGGGAGGTAGACACTTTGGGAGGGCCACCTTGTAGGAAGACCTAGTTTGTCTGGAAGAGTGGGCTAACAAGAATATTAGGAAGTTCAACAAGGATGAGTGCAAGGTCTTGCACCTAGGAAAACGTAATCTAGGAGTGTAGTACAAACAGGGATCTACCCAGCTGGGGAGCAGCTATGTGGAAAGGGACCTGAGGGTCCTGGTGGACAAGAAGAATTCAATATGAATCAACAATGTGTTGTTGTGGCAAAACAAGAAAACAGGACACTGGGTTTCATCAACAAGTTCATCACCAGCAGAGATTAATAAGTCATTTCCCCACACAGTGCTTTCCAGACAATATCTGTAATACTATGTTCAGTTTTAGTCCTCACTATGCAAAATAGATGTGGACAGGCTGGAGAGGGTCCAGAGAAGGGCCACAAAGATGATCAAGGGACTGGGAAGCCACCATATAAGGAAAGGCTGGGAGAACTGGGTTTGTTCAGCCTAGAGAAAAGGCTTAGGGGACACACCTTATCACCATGTTCCAGTATTTAAAGAATGACTACAAAGAAGATGGAGTCATATGGAAAAGGCAAGGATTAATGGGTAAAAGTTAATCCTTGGGAGATTCTGACTGGACAGAAGCTGGGAAAAGCTTTTCACGGTAAAATCCATCAACCATTGGAAAAATCTCCCAGGGAAGCAGTGCATGCCTCAACATTGAGCACATAAGATTCATCTGGACATGGTGCTGGGCCATCTTGCCTAGACTGTGCTTTTGGAAAAAAAGTTAGACCAGATCATCCTTGAGGTCCCTTCCAACCTGGCATTCTATGATTCTATGATCAAAGACACCTCCATAGATGACCGCAGGCTGTGGATGTGTACCTGACAGAGAATAGCACTAAGAGAGACAATTCAGTAGGTTTGGCACCATCTTTCAAGCAGTAACACAATTTTGAAAAGGCTGGGTATTACTCAATATCAAGACTACATTCCTTTTTTTTTTTTTTTAAAGTAGGGATCAGTTTTCCATTCATGGCAAGTTATGAATTAGATGATCCATTAAATACCACGCAGTTATCTTTGCCAATAATACATTTTTGTTGTCAGCTGCTTATGCCAAATCTAACATATCTGACACAGGCCACAGTAAGAAACAGGCTGAAATTTGCACCAAGTTTTGTTTAAGAAAGCCCCCCATTTTTTTTGTGTTTGACAGTCTTCTGACAGTCAAGATCTTAAACATGTTTTTTATTTATGCAAATTAAGTGTCTGCTGTTAGTCATAACATTATTTTAGTATTCTATTAAGTAGTAAGGTGTTAATTGGATAAGAGCCTTTTGAAATTCCTCAAAGACAATTCTGCTGTTTTATTCTCTAAGGAAATGTAAAATGGAGCCAAATGGGTATTTTAAGTATTTTTAGAGGCAAGGAGGTGTTTGCCATAATTCATTTATTTTCCAGCCACTCCAACATTCCCAGCTTTGTTATGCCTCACTGCCTGCAAAGTCAGTCAGCTTCCAACTCTCAAAACATCACTTTTTATAAAAGCTAAAGATTTACACATAAAGCAGACATTTTCTCCCCTGTCTGGACTCTTCCTAATTAGTAAGATCCTGCATGCCTGTCTTTCTAACTTAGTTAAAAAATAACCCCCCAAAAAAAATAAATCACAGGCTTCTATAGAGACAAGAAAGAGGTTTAACTCCCACACATACACACACCTTTTAATATCAAGCTGTCTTTAAAATTATAGTCATTTTCTTCCAGGGCCTGATCCAAAGCTCAGTGCATTCAATGGAAAGACTCATCAGCTTCAATAGCATGGGAGCAGGTTTATAACACACCATATGCCAAGTATGAAAGTATCCATCTGTCACTGATCCATATCTGGTTATCATTATGTGCATTACATCAAGGGATTAGTTTTCTAAGAGACAAAGTTTGTAAAGGAGTTGCTGGAGGAATTTATAAACAAGGTTTCATAAACACGTAAGCACATTGGAGACACTCATCATCCAAGGAAGCAGTGCTACCATGACTATCCGACACCATTTTGCTATCACCTAAACAGCTGCACAGAGAAAACGCACTATAACCTACAAGGTCAAGCCTCTGGCTTTCCAGTTACCAACAGATTTATAGCTGCAAATGAGCACCAAGCAAAAGCCTGTGTGACCTTCATGCACAGGGTAATTGGCAGCAGAGCAGTGCAACAGTAGTCAAGGTCCCATCACTGGTAGTCAGCACCTGTATCATAGGGGCATCAGCACTGCTCTATCCTATTAAACTATCTGTCCTTATTTTGCCTGAAAAGCAGGGAACCACATTTTTCCCGATGAAAGAAGGGAAGCATGATGGCACAAGTAATTTTTAAAAAGAATGCTAACAGAAGTATAAAAGTCATACAGCAATTAAGGATCTTGCTTGCTTAGTTAATTACCCTTTTCAATATTTCCCTACAGTTTGGCAAACACGCACAGCCCTCAAAACAAGGGAGCAGAAGGCGGGTGTTAATCTAAAGATCCCTCACCATCTCTTTTCTCTTCAAGATGAATCAGTTGCATATGAGAGTGTGATGAAAATTCATTTCACAAACCCATCCCTTTTGCTCACAAGTTGAGATAAGCAGAAGCAACACTACTCTGAAATCAGCAGTTGTGATGAGTGGACTCCTATTTAGGTACTCACCTGATCCAGAATAAGTCCCAAGAAATTACCCTGTCAGCATTTTGCCCCCAAAACCCACCGCTTCTCATCCTTCTCAAAAAACAGTCCTCACAACCAGCTGACCTCCAGCTCCCCAGACTCTTCCTACAGTTGCCAAGAGCTGCTAGCCAGCAGCCTGTATGCTCACAGACTCATCCTTCCCCCCAGCACCTCCTTATAAACACCTCTTTTCCCTCACCACTCTCTCAGTCCTTTCCCCTACATGTGCTTCCCCCACCACACCTCCTTTGAGGTCTCACACTGTCTCTTCTCCATGTAATTTTTTCCTGCCTTGCACTCCTACATACTCCCTGTTGTTACCCCAGTAACTTACACTCCCACACATTCCAATTTGTTGTTTATTCCCTAGGTATGATCATATCAAAACTTTGGTAAATTCCAATTTCTGTTTCATGAACAACATCCATTCAAAACCTAAAATTCTTTTCCAGAACAAGCAGCCTTCATACTCAGGAGGACAGTTAAAAAGTAGGTCTGATTAAAACAGCCTTTGTACTATCAGAGCTTGCCTGAGGACAGTGATCATAATAGCACATCAACCCATCTTAGGTACTTGAGAACATTTTAAGCTTGGTTCTGGCTATTTAAAACAATGTTCAGTGTTTCACCTTTGGCAAGGCTTACCTGTTCATATATCACCCGCTGGAACCAGCAGGCTCTAAATTTGTATTTAGAGCCTCCAAACTCCACATCTCCAAAACCAAATACATGTTATGATTAAATCTATTTCACACATTAAGTTGACAGTCTTCTAAAAGGCTAGCCTAATTACCTAATACCCAAGAGATTAGCATTTAAAAAAGTGACTTCCAACTGATCAATCTAGAACAAAATTTTTTGCTATACACCAACACCAATTTTGTTCAGTGCTTGGAGAAAGAGCAACAGTTACAATATAAGCTGTTGCAGGCAATTAGTGTGGTTAAGTCACTAGCATACCTTTTACTAACTTAATATAGATAAAAACACTGAAAAAAACTATTTTTCATTCTATTTACTATAACAGCTAACCCACCAAAAATATTCTGCAACTTCATCAGTACTCTTCATCAGGACAGAAAATGCACAGTATTACACACCTGTCTTTGTCACATCACAGATGGCAGTGCAGCACTGAAGAAGGAATCTGAATGACTAAAGAGGAATTTATATACTCTGAAGGTTGCAGACATGCATGACAAAGATGATAATCTCAGAGCAAAATAAAAATTACAAAACCATCCCTGCATTCCACAACGTTGCTTCGTTTTAAAAAAGTTTTCTTGAGATGCAGAAAATTCTCAGTATATTTTCCTATCTGTACTACTTATCCAC
>JAAGNO010018793.1:0-23840 GCA_033439905.1 Ceryle rudis | reverse complement strand
TATCATGCAGTCTTTCAGATGCAATCTAGAAAAGACAAATAAAAGAGTGTGAGCAAGAGAAAGATACAGACCCTCTGGAGATACG
The DNA here is from genome assembly GCA_033439905.1 of Ceryle rudis. Classification (NCBI taxonomy): domain Eukaryota; kingdom Metazoa; phylum Chordata; class Aves; order Coraciiformes; family Cerylidae; genus Ceryle; species Ceryle rudis. The sequence continues at coordinate 23,755 of JAAGNO010018793.1, read as the reverse complement.
AGTAGGAAAACTTTTCCTGTAGGAGCAGGATACTGGCTGGAAGCGGAGACTTTAGCTAGGTAAGAGAGACACTGCCGCAGCAGCCCAGATATGGCAGTCTGCACACTGAGTAGCACTTACCTGTATGAGAAGTCTCACTGAGTGCTACTTATTCATGTATCTCGAAGTTAACATGAGTAGAATATGATAAATTTGGCCCTAGGTTAGTAACATAAAATTGTAGCTCTTTAAAATGGATCTGAACAGAGAAGTATGGTCCAATGCTGTACTGGCTCTGAGTTTGTTGGTTTGAGGGGATTTTGGATTTTGATTTTGGCAGGGTTTTTTTAGATGTGGGGGATATTTAGGGAGAAGAACAACATGGTTATTTTTCTTATAAATCAAGAAAGAAAAGAATTAGCCTAGAAGAGGGGAAAAAGAATCTGCTTCTCTAGATATTATCTGAGATGCTGCCTTATTCCTCTAAGAAATAGAGCTTTCCTGTGTTATATTACATAGTAGCCCCCCAAAAAGATGCATATCTTTTGCCTGGGGTGAGCAACTCCTGAGATTTCTGAAGTCAGGCTAGTACATTAACACCTTAGATTTAGGTAGTGCACAGCTACAAGCAAATGTCTTTGGATGATAGAAGCAAATCAGACACTGCTTTTTTATGTCACAAGGGATTATTCTATTTTAGTGCTATGCCCTTTGGCTTTACAAATGCACCTGTAGTGCTCCTGTGGTTAGTGCAAAGAATCTTGGTAGAATTAATTTACTATAGTTGTTTTGTCTTTGTACATAGCAAATGTTAGAACTGGCTATACACAAACAGCTTTTCAAACCTTACATGTATTGTTTGCAGCAATTCATAAATCAGGAAGGCTTCTGTTCTTTAATGCTAGCACTTGAGTTCAGCAGTGTACTTTTCCATTCACAAAAGGTGGGTTTTATGGAAACAGGAGGAATTTATGGCTGTATCTAGGCATAAGGAAGATGGGAGATAAATTGTAGGAAATCCAAAAGTGGATCATAAGATATAGATCTCAGCTGTGCCTTTGTGAACCTGAAAAATTCTCATTTGATTTCATGTAATCTGCTGCATTATTTTTTATTGGAATAAATGGCTTTGAGAGCTCATGGTGTTTACATGGCACTGTCATCATACAGTAACAAGTTATTACCCATTATCTGGCATTTTGGGGATAGAGATACTGGTCTATCAAATACGGTGGAAAATAATTGCCACTTTGAATCTTTTGAAGAGATTAGTGGGAGCTAAATGTTTGTGATATCAAGGGTTTATTTCTACCATTATCCCTTATTTACCCTAGCTACAGAAAGGAATTTTCAATTTCCCCCTTCAGTTTTGACAGGGTTTTTGTTTGGTTGGTTGGTTGGTTTTTTTGTTTGGTTTGGTTTGGTTTTTTTGTTGTTGGTGGTTTTTTGGGGGTTTTGTTTGTTTGTTTGTTTGTTTTTGGGTGTGTGTGTATGTGTTTGTTTGCTTGTTTGTTTTTGCATGATATAAAGATGGTATCATGTGTCCTGGTATTAGATGAAGGGTGCTGGAACATTCACCATACTTGTCCAAATCCACTTCACAACAACAACAGAAGACAAAAATGTAGATGCAAAGCAATGTAAGAAATGTGGAAGAACAGGAAAGAGAAAGACTGTGACTTGTAGTAAGACTATGTGGTTTTCTAATAATCTTGCTACTATAGAAAAGCAAGTTCAGCATATTAATGTATTAGATGTTATTAGACCTGGCAAAGTTGAATCAATTCCAGCTGCTGAAGCCATACGTTTTTAGCTGCCTTTTAAATCTGAGTCTTCTAGGAGAAGACTGTGTAAAATAGCCTTACCTAAGTCAGGCTGTTGGTTTGTTGTTTGGGTTTGTTGTGAATTTTTTTTTTTTTTTTAAGTAATGTAGGGGTTGGATCAGGGAAACATTTGAAGATTTTGTGCTTTGGCTGTGTTATCATTTAGATGAAGGTGGGAGGAAGGTAGGCTGAAGGCCTAGCCTGCTTTGTCAGTCATCTCTCTGGACCAGTATGGTATGGGTTCCTATGTGCCAAGATAGATCACAGGAATATAGTGGTTATGTGGCATTAGGCCAGAAGTCTGTCTTGTCCAGTATATTGTCTGTAGACCAGCTAATGGCAGAGTATAGGAGTAAGATACATTACAGATTGATAGTTCTTCTGAGAGCTCCCAGCAATCAGCTTTAAGGATTTCCTGAGCTATTTCTGGATTGTTATGCTTGACACTTCCTTGATGTGGTTTAATCTGTTAAGTCAACCTATTTCCTCATAGGAACCCCTTAAATTCTGCAGTCTGATGTTGCAATGGTTTGGTTGCAGATTTCCACACTGGAAATCCCAACCCATGTTGTTGAGATTTATTCTTTTCAAATCACTTCTATTAATCGTAAAGAAAAGCGCTCCAAAAGTGCAAGTGAGATTTGCTTATTCTCTCATTATTTAGTTTACCAGGAATGGCTTCCTCTGTGGCCGATTTTAAATATGAGTTCCATTTTATAATTTTAGCCATCTGAACCTTCTTTTTGCTAAATAGCCTTCATGTCCACCCAGTGCTTGAGTTGAATCAGAACATAAATGCAGTGGTAGGTTACAGACTTCTCTTTGTTTCTAGAGGAGTTAACGTCAGGTATTTTGGGGTGTGGTACTGAGCTAGGACATAAGTATTTCACCTTTTTGCTATTTGCTATTCATTACTGTAAATGTAATAAAAATATTAAGCGGGGAGCCTAAAATCAGGTAACTCAGTTATCTTGTATTAGTTGTAGCCTGATATTTTGGGGTATATTGTGCTTATTGCTAATATCTGAATTAGTGGGAATTTAAAATGTCCCAATCCTGAAGACAAGCCATTTATTTGAAAGCATAAACACACTTAAGATTTGCAAGAAAACTGACATGCTAATAAGTTTTTAATACCTTTCCTCTCAAACTGCCATGAGCATTCTTCTAGTTGTTCTGTGAATATCTAGGAGGTCGCTGTTTGCCGGTATAATCTAAATGTTCACATTGCAAGCACAGAAGGATTTTCCTTTCAACGGTGTGAACTGGGATTTATGACTGGGCTTCTGACAGTTTCCCTGACTTCAACTCACCGGGCATGCAGGTAAACCATTACTGTCAAATTTTATTCATGTTTAGAACCGGGATAAACTCTGCAAGGTACTTTTTATCGCAGAGCAATCTGTCTGTGCAAGGTGTACCAGGGCAACACGTCTGCACACATTGCTGTGTTTGCTGCCAGCCCGGATGAGAAAACAAACGCCCTTAACTCAGAGGAGCTGTTGAAAGCCTGGTGCTGCAGGTGATCAGCTTGCTGGGCTGAGGCTCTCCGCCCTGATGTGTGTGGCTGGAGTGCCCTCTTGTGCCAGTGAGCGCTGATAAACAGCGGGGGATGCAAAAGGTCCCTCGAAACACCTGGCTGCCAGAGAAGGAAGGAAGCTGAAGACAGAATCCCCTTCCTGCTACGGCCCTTTGCAGCTGCGTTTTAGTCACCAGCGATTTGTTTGTTTCTGTGAAATGATGCAAATAGAAGGACAGCCTTTGGGCTTTTACAGCTTAAAACGTGCTTTGTATTCTGTTAGTATTTTGACATTAGCTGGAAAATGAGCACTTAGTATTTCTGTTGTGGTGAGGCCCACAAGACCTGTTATGGGGAGGAGCTCCTGCTTGTGCTAGGTGCTGTCTCCATACTCAGAGGTAAGGCCCTTGCTGTGCTGTGGAGCTTTAATTGTGTAAGAAAAGTAAGCAACCAAACCTGGATGTTCTTTTGCAGGAGAGAAGTTCCATCCTCTCCCCACCCCAAACTTCTCAGCTGTGCTTAATCTGTTTCTAAAATTAGAGATTGAATAAATATGTCTTGATTGGAAAAAATAAGAAAACTTCAAGGGAAGAAAGGGCACAGTGAACAGAACTCAGTGAGCGGAACAGACCCAGGAGGGTTTTGTCACATTATCATTTGAAAATGGCAAAGCAAAAATCTGCTGTGGCCTCAATGTTTCAAGATTGCTGTCAGCCAAGAAAAATACCTGCCTATACAAATAAGTTTAACCATTACATAGAAAATTCAGGGGTCATGTCCCACTCATTTGATCAAATGCCTTTTGATCATTCTAAAATTATAGCTGTCCTTTTGAGGGTGTAATTCATAACAGAACTGTAGGGAGTGTAAGTGATGACTAGGCAAGAAAATTGTCATTGTATTCCCAAGTGTGTAAGCAAAAATGTCATAACATTGTAAAAAGAAAAATCCAAACCTAGTTGCTCAATACAGGCCACCGAATTGTATAAACCTAGAAAAAGAAGGACTTGGCACATGTTTTTCCAAGTGTTAGGTACTTTGACTTCATCTGAAATCCACAGGTAGAGGAAACATACAGTATCTCTGTGGTCAGTGAAACGGACTGGGTTTTTTGTTTGTTTTCTACTGTGCTTTTACCTGATTAGCATGTAGATTCAGAAAGCCATTTTTGTCTCATTTTAAACATCCTATTCTTAACATTTGCTCTTGATGTAATATACTGTGAGAATTCCACCCTAACTTTATTTGATTGAGAGTCCACAGAGGAGAGGCTGGAATGAGAGATACAAAAATGAGGGAATAGCTGGTGAAACACAAACTGAGCTGAGCTGCACAAAAAGGAGCAGGAGCAGAGAAACAGGAAAGGAGGGAAAGGATGATATCCTGACTAGAAAAGTAGATATAGTGTGCCTGAGGACCTGTATGAAAGTAGCTGGGTGTAGAATTTATCTATTAAAATGCTTTCATCCTTTGCCTGTCTTCCAGCCCTGTTGGTGTATCTCATTGCATTCTCCACATATGGAGAATGGACACTAGGCTTGCACCTGCAAACCCAGTCACCAGCTCTTAAGCTAGGACAATGTGAGAATCAGATGGAGTTGTGGAAATGACATTTGTTCTCGCTTATTGAGGCAGACAGTTCTCATAGGTTAGGGCCCTGTGGTAGAAGGGAAGTGAGTACACCATAAAACTAGTTCATTCACTACTTTACTTTGGTTTAATAAAGATAGGCTTTTTTTACTAGCCCAACGCAAGACATTAACCCAGTTAATAATTACCTTAAATAACACAAATTCGTCTTAAGTAAATTTTTTTTTTTCATTAAAGGATCCTATTAATTAACTGCTGGTGCTGCTCAGCAACATGAAAATGTAAAAATATATTTGTTATGTTCCGTACCTACTAGATTGTATGTCTTCCACCTTAGGTACACTGCTTATATAAACAGAAGATATTGGCAAAGCTTTTGCCTGCCGAGGGTTATTCTGAAGACCGGGCTTACTTATTTGTGCAGTGCAAAGATGTAAGGACTGGCTGGCTTAAGCTCTGATTCTCCTGGGATAGTGCGTAGACTGCAATAGCTTCCTACAGAGTACATTATCAGGAGGCTGAACTCTGTAATACATTTTTTTGTGGGGTTTTTTTTGTGTTTGGTTTTGTTGTTGTTGGGTTTTGGTTTGGTTTGGCTTTTTCCCCCCAGATGAACAAGGACCTTCCACATATTTCCAGCTGCAGTTCATCCAAGCAAGTGGTTGTAAACTTAGAAGGGTTTTTTCAGAGGTTTTTGTCATTTTGGAGGTATTTGCCACTTGGCAGGTGAACTTCAATATGTCTGAGAAGTTTTTAGTTTTCAAATATAGGATCTCAATCCCTACACGGACACGTTGGTTCTTGGTTGCTGTTGAAATCAGAGCACAGTTGAGTGCAGCATCTGGAAGCCTTTGCTTTTAACAAAAGCAAAGGGATTGGTCATGTCCATTTTGCTCTTCATGATAGATTCTTTTTCCAGTTGGAACAGGAAGGAGCTCAGTAGGATTCAAGAGCTCCTGTCCCCAAGCAGGAAATAAACATAGAGCATCTATTGCTCCCAAGCAAGGCAACAGCTCCTTACCTTTTACCTGTCTGCCAGGGATACTGTGGACTAAGCTGTTGTTCTGAGCACGTTGCAGCTCTGTGAGAACGCAGCTTGTAGAGCAGTCATTTTCAGAGGAGCCCAGCCCTAGCAGCGAGAGAGTGGACACCTTTCACTACAGAGAAAGCTCATGCCAGCTGATGCAAAAGCGTGGCTGAATGATGGCACAGCAACAGGTACTGCTCAGAAAGGAGAGTTATTGATCCCCAGAAAGTCAGTCTGGATACATGTGCCCTGTGAAACTGTGAAGGTAGCTAAAAACATGTTTGATCACCTTAGGTCCATTACTATCCTAAGTTTCACCTACCCCATTGCCATACTATGTTGGAGGGGTCACATTTACAGGAAAGTTGTCTCCAAAAATGGTTGAACACAAGTTTTGCAGAGTCTGGAACATGTGCAGTGATTGTGACTACGATCTTTCAAATACCCCTGTGTTTGTACAGGAGCACCTGGGTACAACTATTTGTGGTATAAAGTCCATGAAAAAGCAGAGGCTATAACATAAGTGGGCCTGGAGTTCATCTCTTGGCACAGATGTTTTTTTGAGTTCATGCCATTAGTAGCACCTCCTAACAACACACCCAGGGTGGACAAGCTGTGATCCCTGGGAGTAATAAACCATAGGATTTAAGAACAAGGTACAAATTAGTTCTAAGCTGAGAGTAGGTGGCTGCTGGAAGAAGTAGGGCTTTTATTTTACATTAAGTCTGTGGTGTCTACAATCTATATCTTTACAAAACACTCAATATCTGCAGATTTGCTTGATTTCACTAGGTCAGGGAGCAAACACTGGTCACTCATTTATTTGAATAGATGGCTCTTTATTTGCCAAGACCGACTTTTACCAAGGTTATTCTATTCAGATGAAAAATTATGGTTTCATATCAGACTGTAAAGCCTTAATGGCCTATTTAATATGCATTGATCTTTGTGTGTGTGAATACAGGATACATACTGGAGTTGTTCAAAAAGGTTTGATTTTGTGGTATTGGTTTCTTATTTTATTTTTGTTTTTAAGGCAAAAAATATTTGAGAATAGTTCAAAGTGGTACAAGGCAACATTGGTAGATGTGACTTTCACAGTCTATGGAGGGTGAAAATATTAGAGGAAGATAAATATTCCCAGAGGTGTGGTGCACATGTGCAGCTCGTGGGGAATTTCATGAGGAAGGGAAGACATAAATACTTTTATCGGGTCAGTGTTTCCTGCAGATTCCTGACTGTACGAACATTTGCCTTTCTGCATAGACTTCAGTCTGTGTAGGATTTGTGACTTTCAGTGTGCAGATGAGATATCTGGACATTGTTCTGTTGCCCTGAATAAAATAGATTGTTTGGACTTTGAAAAGTTAGTTCTTTGTCATTCAAAGAGAGAGAACATAACATGTAAAGGAGCGCTGTTTGCGTACAAAAAATATCAAAGGTATCCCTTTCAAATTATATTTGGATTCTTTTGTATTTACCGTTTTCTTGTACTTCCAGCAGAGGGCAGGTTTGTGTCACAAAACCGATTTGCTCATTTTGTGTGACTCCGATGTGAAGTTCACCAGTCATGTTCAACCCTAGTCAGGAAAAAAAGTCTTATTCCGTGGGTAATTTTCCTTGAAAATTACAATAGTTTGTTTATGTATTTATTTATTCATATAAGAACAAAATAAAAATCCTAGATGGAATCCTACTGGTAACCTTGAAGCTTCCTAAAAGTCTAGCCCCCCCCAAACACATTCATCTTCTTTTCTAAAAATGTTGTGAAATTGCCATTGGTTCATTTCTCCCAGTGCATTTCTTCCCTATTTCTACCATACTGGAATATCTAAGATGTTTACAGCATTGGCTTCATGTGAAGAGCCAGGTGATGCACTTACTGCTGCAGAGACATGAAAAGGTGCTGTTTTGTTAGGTAGCATAAAATACTGTTGTACTAGCAAAATGCAAATATAATTAAGGCCTGGAGGCTAAAAATGGTAAAAAAATTTATAATCCTGGCACACAAAACAATGAGGAAAAAAATTATGTGGTTACATCATGGTAACAAGCCCCAGCAGGGTTAACCACATGCCCATGTTTGTGTAATTCTCAATGCCATTTTGGTTTCAAAGTGACATGTTGTGGCAGTGCCAGAATGGGCTGCTCTAAAGCAAAGGAGGCAAATACTTTTCTAATTTATGTGTCATCCCTGGGAATCCTGTTCTTCTGCAACTGCTTCACCTCGTGTTGCTTATGGGTGAATTACCAGGACAGTTTGAACCCATCAGTGGATATACCAGATTTTGCTTCTGTTTCCTTAGTGTCCTGTTTTGCCTTCCATGTGGTTTTGAGGCTTGGATTTTACTTTCGTTTGTTTGTTTGTTTTTAGTTGTCATTTTGCATCCTGTGCCCCTAAATGACATTGTGATGAAAACACACATAGTTTGCAGTTACTTATACCCATTAGCTAGTGTTGCTGTTCGCTTTACTATCTGCTACACAAATGCACACTAGTGCTCTGAAAAAAAAAAAAAAAAGCATTGCTTTTCATGCACTGTATTTTAGTTTTGTGTACTAACACAATAGTACTGTACTCATCATTATAATCTAATGTTTTGACAATCACTGTGAAATATCACAAGCACAGTCTACTGCCAACAAGCCGTGCGTCGCTGTGTTAGGAGATTTTTTAACAGTGTTATCCAGGATAGTGCCTCTTCCTCACCCTCAGGCTGGTTTTGTAGTTTCACATTGTGTTTTCTTAAGGGGGTGGCAGCATTTGCCTTTGCAATTGAAAATCAGCTCTCACTCCCCTCAGTATAAACATTATTATTAAATTTACTGACTGGATGATTCAGTAGTATCTAAAGAAAGAGTGAACTTCATCAAGTCAGGAAGCATAGCCTTCAGTTAACTGGTGAAATGTTAACAATGACTCTTAACAGCCTCCAGCTTATAACTGGCGTGGCCAATATTGAACCCAGGTCTCCAAAGGTGGAAGACTAGAAAAACTCACCCTGAGGACAGATACCTTTTCTAACTCCCATCACATTTCTAATAGTTAGTAGGGCAGAATAATGTTTCATGACCTTTGGGTTGTCCCATTACCGCAACATAATCTAGCTGTGCAAGCTTTGCAAAGGTCACTGTAAAAATAAAAATAATTCCTGCTGTGATCCATAACCTCAAACACAAAAGAAAAGAAGTATCTTAATAAATGTAGTGACATTTGCACTATAGGGCACAGTGCAAAGATCATGAGCCATTATTCTGCACTAGTAATAATGTCACCATTTTATTCTTGCCCAGTGGTTACTGTATGACATTTGTGCTCACAGGAAAATTCCTGTGAATATCAGTAACTTAAAATATATAGCCTCAAGGTCCTGTCGTTCTCTCATTGAAGTCAATGGAAGCTTACCAGTATCTGGGAGTAGGGCTGACCAGCATTTCTCATGATCAAAACTGAGATAGTTTTAAACTGGGTTTGGTGGGCTTTTTTCCTGCTAAAAAGTATTTGTTCACTGGACCCTTGATGTTTCCTAACAGATTGTAACAGGTCATTTTATTATATCCATGTGAATTGTCACAACTGTATTTGTAGAAGACAGATCATATGATGAATTTTTTTATTTATTTTTTTTTTTTTTTAACATGAGTCCTAATACCCCTTGGTACTCGTGCAATGATTTATGATCTGGGAGACGGATGTTACCTACCATTTCTTCTCTACATTCTTGCGTGATTGGTAAATAACTGTTACCTCTGTTTCTCAAACAGAGAAATAGATCAGTTCTGAATTTGCTGAGTGACATGACAGAAGCATGTGACTGAATATACAGAATTCTGAAAAGTAATAACAATGAGGGCCTGATTTCTACAGATGTGTAAGTCCCTGGTTTTGTCTGATAGACTCCAGTTCTTACGCTGGTTATTTGGAAATACCCTGGAACCATTTCCTTTTTTTTTTTGGTAAAGCTAAAGTATGTCAGCCTTGAATTTCTGTGAGATTATGACTGATCTCTTGGAAGGAGGAGGTGGAAGGTTTGTGTGCCACTGCAATCCATGTTGGCATTGGTCCCTGGCTGGAAACATACCTTACCAATCAATATGTTTAATGTACCTCTGATAATACTTGGAAGTGTGAGAAGTACTCCACCCTTCCTTGTGTGTTAAGGAGAAGTCTATCAGACAGAAAGGAAGTATTTGATTGCTCAGTCAATGGTAGGATCACTTTATTCATTGTTTTGGATAAGATGGTGCCTGCCTCTAGTCTGGCTCCACTGAGGAGGAGATAAATGTTTCCTTCCCCAGTTTCAGCATGTGCCTGTATATCGAGAAAAATACACCACCAGTTCAGAGGGAAGTGCATAGGCTGCTATTTCTTAAGAGCTTGTGGTGACTAAAATTGTCCCCAGCTGCAGGGGTTCATGTTTACAGTTTGGGGAAGAAGGCAGTGTGCCACTGCCTGATTTATTCTCAAACATGTATCTCAAACGCTGGTGCAGTAGGTTGTGCAGGTAGAAGAGGGGCCCATGTTGATCAGGTGCATCCAGTAGTGGGACATTGCTGATCACGGGAACTCAGTAAGTGGGATCTGGTGGTGAAAGAGCTGTTACCTCTGACTCTGTGATTCACTAAACTCACCTCAACTGTCATGCCAACCTGTGGCTCTGTCTTGAACAAGGTTTTACCCTGGCTTCAGACAAACATGAAGTGGGAACTGCAATGTGTCCAGTGCATGAAACTGAGCAAATTCAGTAGTATGGGGCTAACATTCAAGGTGTGCTCCAGAGAACTGGGGGAAAGATGGGGTCTGCTTCTTATAGGGCTAGCCACTAGGCAGCATGCTCTGATCCTATCCTTATTTTCCTGCTCCTTGTCCAGGAGAGGAGAACAGACAGGCTTGCAGTCTGTAAACATTTGAGTATAGTTCTTCCTGTGGGTGGTAGTATTTAGAAGGTGTTCCCGCCTTGCTGCTTTCAGATTGCTATCACCCTCCCCTGATGGGATTAACAGCCTGGCTTCACAAGCATTGCCTGATCCAACTGGCTTTCACAGAGATGAGGTGGGTAGTGCTGAGAAAACAGGATGGGTGATGACTTTGTAGCTGTGCTAGTAATCTTTGCTTAGGGGAGGGGAGTGAAAGGAAGACATGGGGACAGGGTTAAAAGTTATAATTCTCATCCATAGCAGGAATTCCTTTAAACATTTGAAGGAAATGGTTAGGGAGCAGACATCTGTCATGCTTTTCTGACTCACTGTCCTGTTTTCAGACAGCATATCCCTCTACTTTCCTGCTGCTTGTAGCACTGCTGTCCCCATTTATTTCTGTAGAAAGTTATCACAAGAATTTTCCTCTTTAAAATATAATTAAAAAATAAATGTTGTAATACCTGAAGTTTTGAAATGTACTGAAATCCCTGAGAAAAATAACTCTCCTTTTTAAAAAATAAATGCTACAACACTTGAGTTATTTACGACCTGGATGATTTGAGGTGCTCTTCCGGGCCCCTTCTTACACTAAGAAGAGTCTGCCCTTTTCTCCCGGATGAGCACACTGTTTGGAAGTACTGAGGGACAGACAGCTATCCCTTTCCAAGATTCTTTTATACAGTAGAGTCTAGGGGTGGAAGGCTGGTATAACTTTGCAGTATCCTCAAGAAAGTTGCTGTGATTCTGCCACAGGTACTTTTGAAAGCTTGACTTAGCATGTGTCCAGCAGCAGGCACAAATACTTTCACTTCTGGGTCTGGACTTTTAAGGATCAACTTAGTCATCAAGGGAAACTCAGTCTTCTCATTTGATAGCCTTTAATTAGACATGGATGCATATATAAATGCATAGATTATCTACTACCTCCTACTGCAGATGTCTCACTGAAATTAACGAGGTTATTCGAAGAGTAAACTATGAGTAACAATGAATAATATTAATACTCAGCATGACTAATAGTAGTAGGAGGGAGAGTCTTAATGACTTAGACAAGGAGGGTCTTCTGGGAGCTAGCATCTGATTTGTGTGAACAATATCTTTTCAGGGTGGTGAAGCTGGTTCTCACTTGGTACCAATCATTAAATTACAGCCCCCATTTTATCAAAGACTTCTTGATCTCTGACTTCATGCCTTTCTCAAGGCATAGCTTACACGTGTGGCAGAAAATGAGTCATGCCCGGGCAGTTGGTCTTCTGATCCTTTTTTTGTTTAGTTTCAGTGTACTCTACATCTTTGCAGCAACTTTTTCTTTAGAGATCATAGAGATCATGTTTCAAAAAGCCTGTGACAAAGCTCCTCAGAAGAGGCTTTTTTTTTTTTTTTTTTTTCATTGAACGTGGGAGAGAAAGCATGAGATGAGAAACTGGTTAAGCAATAAGAAAAAAAGCAGAATGAGATCATATTTCAAAACAGTTAACGGTTTCTGGTGCAGTGCCTTGGAGTCTGTCTGAGGCTAAGCCGTATTGTTACATTTGGTGTACATGAAGGATCTGGAAGAGCAGAAAAATTAACTGAGAAAAGAATCATTCATTAATGTTTTTAGAAGAACAAAACATTAAACTGTTTTCCCTGATACAGAGTTTTAGATGTCCAGCTCTCCATCGATGTTACTGTTTTTTTAAAGTCACTAAACAAAATTTGTGTGTGTGCATTAGTGTGAGTGATAGACAGAAAAATAAAATCTGCTGCCATTCTATTCTTCCTTACTCTAACCAAGTTTTTGGTGAAAGATCTGCAGTGTAAATTAGGTTGAGATAGGGATGAAGGAATTAATATATCTCCTCCTATACAAAGCAATCTGTATGCCTCCAGAATTAATACTGAAGGGATGAATGTTTCTCATCAGTCTAAAACCTCTAACCTGTTTCTGTCTAGTTCTAATTTCCAGTTCTTGCCACTGCCTCCCCATCTGTGGTAGCCTCTGCTTTTCTCCTGACAGATTTTTTTGGTAGTTTCATGATGCCAATACAAAAATCTGTGAAATCTGCCTAGAGAGATCCTTGGTCAGGCTGGGCTTACGAAAAGGAGATCAAGAGGTATGGGAAAGAGGTAAGGCTATATAATTCCAGGGTTTGTCCTGATGTTTAATTTAGATTCTGATATACCACCTAATTTTAACAGGCTTCATGACTAGAATAATAAATTAAACCAAATAGCTGTATCAGATCGTGGACACTGAAAAACAGGTCATTTTAGGCTGTCTTAATTGAAAATGTTGTCTCAGGGATTTATGGTGCAGGTCTGGACTAGAGTAATAGTTAATAGTCTAATCTATTAAATGTCTCCTGTTGGTTAAGGACAAATATATGGGTCAAGATGTGAAAAGATTAGTTCCATTAGAGAATCTCTTTCAGATGCTATTAATATATAATGAAAGCTCAGACCAGAGTAGTCTCTATGTTATGGCCACATCAAAAGCTAGAGTCAACTTTCTCTTAGCAGTAGTTTTGCAATGTGAATAAATGCTCACCAGAGACTTAGCTGAAGTCACTCAATCCATTTTAATTCTACTTTTCTGTTTTACCAGACTCCAAGTTTTCAGATGCTGTAGGCTAGTGTAAAATAATCCCTATGGTGCCTATCCTGAAGGAGAGTATTACTGTAAGTGTCCCCAAGAAGCTGGATCATAAGCAGTGTCTACGAGATGTAATTTTAAAGCAATTCTTGCTTATATTGTTCTCATCACAAAATTGGCCTGAAGATGAGCAGCCCCGATGTGTTTAAATGCAGTTGTCAGCTGCCTGCTTGTCTAGTGACTGCTGTATTGCCTGTTTTGTGCTAGAAGGTTATGGTTTTAAGGTGGTGTGGATCCTGGGGTTCAGTTAGTTACCACAGTGTGCCTTTTACATGAATTTGGCCAACACAACTACTCCTTTTCTGTTTGGTGGGTTAGATGAATAGGCTACTGAGATGTGTTCTTTACAGAAGACTCAGCAGGTTGCTTGTTACGTGAGGCAATGAAGGTCAGGCAGAGGGGCATTACAAAACTAATGAATGATTTTGATTGATGGAACTTTTATTCTTAGGCACACAAGAATGGAAACCTCTTTTCTAAGAGCTAACAGATGTCATGCCAGAATAACAAGAATGTTCTGTTGATTTATCTGCAAATGGTATTGGGTCTCTGGTGTTGATTAAATAAGTATCATCTCATAAAGCCAGCAGTTCTATTAAGCGTTTGCAAATGTGAGCGAGAGCAACAGCTTTCAACAATGCATCAAAACTGAATCCAGATCTCTGGAATATAAACTTTATATAGGCTGTGCATTTTCACGTATCACAGAGTTTCACTACAAGCACTCTCTGATCTTACCATTGTTAAAGGGAATGAATACTAAATGCCCTGTGACTTTCAAGGATAGTGTAGCTTACTTGTGATAAATTGCAGTTGGTGTTTCTTCTGGAGTCTTCCCTGAGTTTTAAAGCCTTAAAGTGAGCAAAGCTTCTGTGTATGGTTATTTATAAACAATCTGCGTGTTAGTCAGCAGCAAACTAAGTTACATTTTAAAGAAAGTTTAAATATTTAAATAAATTATGAGGGGAATTGTATGGGTTTTATCTTGTTTTGTTTCCCTTGTTTTATCTTGATAAACTGTTGAAATGGATTCAGAAATCTCCACTGGAAAAGAATAATGTGCAATTAACTGTTTTATGTGACAGCTGTTAATTGCATCCTTCCTCCTTGCAAAGGAGATCCTTCTGTGTGGTATAACTTTGTTGGTATTTCCTAAGTTAGCTCTTTGTTGTATCTTATAAATAAAGCAGAAGAGAGTGATACTGCAAACAGAAGAGATTCTTGATACCTTTGAAATTACTCATATGCTGTGTTGGAAACTGTGAAGAAATCTTTCCTACTGTGTGTCCTTCTTCTAGAATTTTGAAACAAATAAGCTGCCATCAGCCAGCCAGAATCACCACTGAAGTCTTCAATAAGCAACTGCTAGGAGCTTGACTTAGAAATGAGACAGAGACAAGAAGAGACAAAAATCCAAAGTGGGTGGGAAGAAAAGAAAGCTTTTAGGAGGTAGAATTGCTGGGTTTCCTTTTTGCAAGTACATTATTAAAAAAAAAATGGCTTTGTTTTCAGGAGGAAAATACTGCTAGTAAAGTAGTTACAGGTGAACCATTCTGTCAGTCTGTCTTGGTAGGGCCTGGACATGTGTTTCAGATCTGCCTTCATTTTATGTTGGTGCTGATTCTTATGCCAGTGAAGTTTTACTGTTTACTTAATTGTGAACAGGCAATTTTCTGCCTCCTTAATGGTTTACAAAGCTGTACGTGATAGCTGAGATCTTCCAGTTGCTCTCTAGGGAACATGGTCTTCATAAAAGACTGCCCATCTGATACTGAGGTATTCAGCTTCATTGTTTAATAGCCAATAGAGTTAAATGAAGATTTTGCGGATTTAGTATTCTGTAATTCCAGTAGTCCACACAAGCATGTAGAGCCTAACACCGGAGAAATGAATTTTGGAGAAATGACCATGTTTACTCAGAACAGTTTTCTCATCATTCCAGTGCTTGCACAACATTAACTATTATAAGTCTTTCTTGCACTGACTGTCATCACATTCTTCAAAGTAGAAAGAAAAACAAATCATTGCAAATAGGTTTGAACGCTTGGTGGTGAAGATGTTGGAATGTACAAAATAACTCAAGGGAATACTATTGAAGCGTCTGCTGACTGCCAGTTGTTCACTGACAATGGACAGATTGGTTCAGGATTAAAGGTAGACAAGACCTGGGAACAAACCCATTTTAGTTTGAGGCTCAAACATATTTATTGTTTGTCCATTTTCATTTTTGTCCACTTTTTTGCTTGCTGTCCATTTTTTTCTGTGAATTTTTATCAGTTTCTGAGTTCTTGCTTGAGGCAGAAGTGGAAATACCAAAATAATCTGGCAAGATGTAGTATTTCAGACATGAATTAGTCAACCCAATCAATTAACAGTAATTGCCCCTGACTAGCATGGTTATACTGGAATGGCCCTGTGTGCTTGAGAGGGACAATATGAGGGTGGTTACTTAACCATCACTGCAATCGAGAGAAGAGTTTTCAAAATCTGGCTTAATAAGCTTAGGCTTATGGATTTCTTGGAAGCAGGGATTGATGGAGGAGAGAGAGTAAGACTTGGAGTTCAGGAAGTCAAATGTGTTAAATCTTTGTTTGTGGTTCTTAACCAAATTACTTATGAAGTTACTTACTTTGGCAATGGGGATGGCCTCCCATTTTCAGTCTCTCTTCCTGTGTACACCCCTTTTTCCATCCTCCCATGTACCCCTACAAATTCTGCTTGTACAGCAATGTGTGAGGCAGAGTTGTGGGTAGGAACAGAAGACTGATCTGTCTGAAAAATAACCTGGCTGAAAACACTGTTGTGTAATTTGACTCAGGTCCTGGTGAGGGTCACTCAGGTGTGGCCCCAGTGCAATTGCCCTAGCATTGGTAAGGGGTCATCGTCTAGGATCACATATGAGCAGACAAGGATGTAATGTAGATGTAATGTAAACTGCTGCTACCATATTTCTGTGTTACAATGCCCTGAAGGACATGGCCCCAGGGTAGGTGGTTGGCAGAAGTATATTGCTTGGGGGTTTTGCAACAGGCTGCCTGTGTGCAGTATGAGACTGCTGTGAAGAAACAGGCTTGTGTGTGTTCGCTAGACAACTACCTGTATGATGGGTATCTTGTCTTCTCAGCTCTGGTTTCACAGCAGGAGGGAGGGTTGGAAGTGCCTCAAACCTGGCAGCCACTTGGTAAGGGCAGAGGTATTACATGAGAGCTCGCTTTTGTGCTGTTCTTACCTTTGACCATTTGGAGCAGGAATGACTACATTTGACTTCTAACTGGGCGTGCACGGAGGTAAACACATGCAATACTCGTGGTAAATGAGCAGCAGATCTCTGCAGCAGAGACAGTCTGTTCTTAAGATGGTTGCTGTGGTCTTTCTAAGGTAAAATCTTTCCGGATAGTGTGACTAAGAGAAATGCAAACAAACATTAACTGTGGTTTGAGAGAAATACCTGTCTGGACTCCTCAGAATCCCTCCATCTTTTGCATTTAAAGCAGAATTTTAAGCTTCTGGAACATTTTCTTCACTAAGATTAGACTATTTTCCATCGTTTGCCCCCCCCTTTTTTTTTTTCCTTCCCATAACTCCAAAAAGGAAAAAACCTGTAGTTTTTACTTTGTTGTTGTTCTTCTTTGACCTTCCTTTCTTAGCCAGCCTCCTCCTCTTCCCCTTCTGCATTTCAAGAATGGAGATAGTTTGAATGGGGAATTTTAAGAACCTGGATTTATTTTCGAGATATAGAATCCTTCTTTGTGGTGTTAGGAAACCCTGTAAGGAGATTGCCTGCAATATCATCTCACAATTAATTACAAACATACAAATTCACACCTGAATTAGTTTAGCTTTTTGAATCAATCTAGATATCCTATGCATTAAATATGTATATATATTTAAAGTTATTGAAAATTATGCAGGCCAGACGAGCCATTACCAAAAGGTAATGTGGCAT
Organism: Ceryle rudis; assembly: GCA_033439905.1. Classification (NCBI taxonomy): domain Eukaryota; kingdom Metazoa; phylum Chordata; class Aves; order Coraciiformes; family Cerylidae; genus Ceryle; species Ceryle rudis. The sequence goes on along the minus strand of JAAGNO010018793.1, from coordinate 6,316 downwards.
AAAGGTATTGTGGCATAAAAATGTTCTTGAAATCTCTGTACCAAGTAATTAACAAAAAAAAAAAGGAGGAGATCACAGGGAGTGAAATTTTTAATTTTATTAAAGTAACAGCTGGATTTGTTATAGCAAGTCAGAGAAGGCTGATGTTTCATTCTTTGTTGATGCTGTAGGTACGGTAAGAACCATCAACACCATGCATCTGACTAATGGATTTACTTGGGTGATTAATGCCTATTATCTATTTCAGAGTTTGATACTTACTAAACTTATTTTAATACCTTGAAATATGCTGAAATCACCTCAATTTCTTGCAGAATGACTTCTTATGAACAGGGTGGTGCTTAATGCAGGCTGGAACATGCAGCAGGTGATAGCATTAGGGAATGGGCCTGCAGAGAAAACAAAAGCAGCTTTGAAAGCTGTTGTTCATTTAAGACATAGCATGATTTTGGAGCTATCAGATCCCAGATACAGAGTGATGCTGTGTCTTTTTTCCCTATACCTTGTATTGTCTGTTGGACATAAACACTGTCACACTGAGTGGCCTTATCTGTTAACTCAGTAGCAGCACATGGGACATGCACAGAAGTAGAAAGTTCCCAAGTCCTAGTTAGAGGCATGACTCCTATTAAAGTTAAGGGGAATGAGATGCCTATATGTGTTGCATATTAGCGTGTGTACATGGCCTGATGTTATCCTGCATAAAGATTTGTGATGCTGTAGGGGTTTTGCAGTTCCAAATGTGTGTTATATTAAAGGTCATTATATAATAATATTAACATGTTTGACTGTAGTAATATGCTGCTCCTTCTGTAATACTGTACTTCTCCTTTACCTGTTCCACCTGCCATGCTTCTTTTCTCAACCATGAGCTGTGCTACTTGCACTACTTCTGTTCTGCAAGGAGGACACACTCCTCTGCTTACTCACTCTCTCCTCAAGTTCATATGACAACACATTCCTCTTCATCTAGAGAAGTCCCAGAGTGTCTGCCTTCCCAGTGAGAGAAAGGGAGTTACATTTTGCCAGAGGGATTGCTCCCCATGAGATTCGAGGAGTGTCAGCATTATCTTTGCCTTATGGCCCTATGCCAGGTTCTTACTTCTCTCAAGTCATGAGGTTAGGGGTAAAAAGAGAAAGATCCCCAGCTGGTATCCTGTAGGACAGGTCATTTTCATCAAGGCTAACTGACCCAAGTTCTGTTAATATGACTGTCTTCCACTTTCAGTTAATCTCAAAGCTAGCTCAAATATTTCTAAATCCTTCTAAATTATGTCATATCTGTAACTTTAGAGCCTAGCTCTGCAGACCAGTAAAAAGTGCTTTTGTGGCAAAGGCTGCACTGTTTCCCTGTTACTATTTGTTAAGGCAAAGAAAGTGTCTTACTCTGTCACGGTAGGGAAATTGACTGCTGAGCTGTGAATTGAACTGAATCTGAGTGCCAGCCTCTGCAAGAGTATCCTTCCCGATGGTTGTCTGCAACAGGGCAATTTTCATAGATGCAATGGGGACTTTGCTGAAGGTGTCTGCCAGGTTCTTCTTTCAGGACTTGGCATGGGTGGCTGAAACAGGTTCATTTAGAAGGAAAGTAAGTGTAGGCACCACTGGGAAAAGTCAAGTGGTGTGGGCTGGCTGTCCAGACAGTGTTGTGCAATCTCTTCTTGCTCCTGGGGCTATACACTTGGGTTCTTTCTTTTTCCCATGCCTCTTTAGCCCCAGTAGAGTTCCAATATGTGCTTGCTAACCTGGAGAACTACAATGAACTTCTTTCCTCCCAGCAGAGGAAGGCAAAACTGCGGGCTGGGCTGCTCTGCTCCAGGGGTTTATAGGCAGTGAAAGGAATGATCTGAATGTAAGGGCTGCTCTTGTTAGGAGAGTGAGGGAGAAGCCCTGTGCAGGGAGGAATGCATGTGGCAAAGTGCCCTTGATGGCAGCCTCAGATGTGGCCTGAATCAGCTGTGTGTGCGCTCAGGTGCTTTAACAACTGTCTGTATGAACATGGTGACCTTGAGTCCTGTGGTCTTTGCTAGGAGACTGAGAGCCAAGTAAAGTTCAAGAAACTTGAGGAATATGTCTCTGCAAATTCTGGCATGTCTTGGCCTTTCTTCTTCTGCCAAGCTGAGACTCCAATCATCTACATGATGCTCCCAGCACAAATTCACCCTTTTAACCTCTTAACACACCTTGTATATGTGCGTGCACATCCTCACGCTCTAAGGTGAAAGGGAGCCAGCAATGGCAAGCACATTTGGAGAAAGTAAGTGGGTTCAAGTGTTGATGAATCTCCAGGGCTGGTAGGTCTGTAGTTCAAACAGGCAAACCGAGTAACTGAAGAAGGAGGAATGCTTTAATACTCTATGAGTGAGCTATGCAGCTGTAAGGCAACTTCCTATAACCTGCAGAATAGAAGATAAAGGCTCACAAAACCGTGTCTTTAGCAGGTTTGTAAGTCTGCCATCAAATAATTGTGTTTATATTCCTTGTGGGACGCAAGGTTAGGCATGTTTTGTGAGAGCTCCACACATTTAACTATCAGGTGACTGAGGCATCACCTCACATAATATATAAAGACAGAATTATTTATTTCTTCCATATCCATTGCAGCCTTGGGTCAGGGCTAAAGCCTAGGATTTCTTGTACGTCTTCCCACAGGGTAAGCTGTGGGAAGATGTACAAGTTCATGTACTTGCTGTCACAAGTCAGCTAGTCACAGCAAGGTTAGCATTTAAAAGACTGGTTGGCACAGTCGTGTTGCTTTTTCTCTTCACCAGCATTGCTCTGCTCAAAAAAATACTACTGCAAGTGCAGTTATACCACAGAATCATGCTCTAGCTGTCATTTTCTGCCCTCCCAGCCATACGTTTTAAGCGTGTGTGTTTGTGGCAGAGCAAAACAAGATGACATCTGGGTATGAGTGCATCTGCGTAGGGAGAGCTGTTGGAAAAATGCTTGTATCCCAGCAGCACATTGTCAATGTGCCCTAAGTTCAGGTCATTTTACAGTCTGAAGTCTTTGCTAGCTAGAAGGCAAGTCAAAAGAATTTTGAGCAGAGAGCAGAGGAGAGGAGTATTGCACTGATAACCATAGCCTCATGCTGAATGTGACTCAGCTATAGCTTACAGAAGCTGCTTGGGTGTTTGGAATTGGGAAGGTGCTGTTCTTCCATGTACTCATGCAGGACTAAAAGAAATTAAGTTCTGTTGCAGAAGTCTGTCCAGTGCTGGATGTGATAATTGCTGTCCCTTGAGTAGCAAAGGAAATGTAACAGGGTTGGGCACGAATAATTTTTAAAAAGCCCACTATAGAATTGGATCATTTCCTTAGAAAATGTCACTCTTATCTTTTGGCTTTAGGAGTTCTATAGAATGAGCTATACAATATAAAGCTTCCTAAAGACTTCCACAAAGGGGGGATTAGCCAAGTCATGTTCATAGAACCCTGTGTCTGTGGCGAAAAGGTAGCAAGAGTCCATTCTTCAGTGAGCTCTCCCACAGCAGCCAGGAGTTACTAAGCCTTTCAGGGCAATAATGCTTTCAGGCTTTGTGCAACTCCTATCCCCATAAATGAACCACGTAGTTAGTGGGGTCACTTAGAAGCAAATGTTTCAAATAGCTCATTTTCCTGAGCTACAAGAGTTCTAAGAGTTTCCCTGACAACTTGGCTATAGTAATTTCCCCTGCCTTTTTTTTTTTTTTTTTTTTTTTTTCCCCTATGCCAATTTCCCAAGAACTGGTAATTTCAGTTAATTCCCTTCTGGGAGTATGAGAGTGTGAGATACTATGTTTGTTTTCCTACGATGAATTCTGCATGAATGGTTTCGCTCTGCATGCAGGATGCAGGGAAGGGAAATTTAGAAAAAGCTTATCAAACAAAGGAAGAAGGGAAATAAGAGGGAAGGAATGGTGAATTAAAAAGGCATTTAAAAATTGGAGAACAATGAAAAGGATATCATTCTCTTGCTATGAATACCTTACAATTTTCAATTATTTACCTTCTCTACAATTGTGTCAGTTAAGACTGAAAATAGCATTTGATATTTGTTGAACTTGACAGTCTCATAGCAAGAAAAATAGTGTCTGTAGCCTATAGATGAAGAACCTATGAATCTATAGTGTAGGCTGCATTTCAGAAGGGTTATGTGAAGTGTATTCTCCACTTCTAATGGAATGGACCATCTTCTCTGTTTTCTTCTCCACAGGAGATCCTTGTAACCAGGTCTGGTAGCAGTTTACAAAAGAGATGGTTAACTTCAGAATGTCTTTATCTCAAGTTAATGTCATTTAATGTTGGGGTAGATGGGAATTGTACCCTCACAGTTGTAGCTTGAAGGCTCTGTAAGGACCATTAGTGCTCTAGGGTGGGAGATACCATGTTTTGCAGTGCTGGAAACTGAAGGTCTGTGCGGGTGCTATGTGTTGTGAACTTGTCCTAACAGCATATCCCAGCTGTGCCCTGCCATCTGGAGTGTATTCATAGGCTGGTGTTTCTCATTCTCAAAACATATCAAGATAATTTTTTTTATCAATTCTGTCAGCTGTTTAGCATTTAAAAAGAGTACAGATAGGATTAGACAAAAAAATGCTGTTAGTGTGTTGTACACAGTAATACTGAGTTATGGCTGTAGCGGTCTTCAAAGAGTAAAGAGATGAGATTGGGTAAAACCTCCAGATTTAAATACTGGACTCTGGTCTTACTGAAGGGACTTAAGGTTCGCCATTAGGATCTTAGTTTTCAAAATTGCTTAATAAGCACTATTGCTAAATCAGATGTTGTTATGGAGTCCAAGATGAAAGGTTCTGCAAAGCAACTGTCCCCTTTAATCCTGGGTTCCCAAGAAATGGCTCCATTGCCCTTGCTTAGTGTCACTTTGTCTTCAAAGCATTTCACTGATGACTTCAGCATTGAGAAAGAGTTTCAGGTGAGTCGTGCCCAGTTCATTATCACCTGCTCCATCACACAAACCTTGTCTGCTTTAGGGTTACAGAGAGGTATTACAAATGTGTTTAATAACAAGTGGATGAGAGGTGACCTGGTCTTGGGATTCTCACTCCAGAGAAAACCTTCCTGCTTGGGAAATACAGTATTCACACGTTTTTAGCCAGTAGAGGGAAGTGTTAGACATGCGTAAATCACATATCCTGCGTGAGGTAGCTCTGCCCTTCTGTAAGGAGGAAACCAAGCCCATCCCTGCACACATAAATGGAGGGGTTCCTATTTCCCTCCTACAAGCTATGGCTGTTTCAGTACCTTGTAAAGCTGCTTTCTTCTAGAAGAAGATGAAAACTTGGTGTGGAAAATTCTGTAAAAATAAAAGTTGTTATAAGCATACACTAAAAAAGCGCAAGAGTTTATTCATTTATCCAAGCAAAAAAGTGCTCAGGCAAAATAGGTATTGGTGTATCCCATTTGCAGTGACAAATAGCTCCCTCCTACCTTTGATTGATAAACTTTTGTTAATGTGTGTGGAAGATAACTTCGTGACACAGCTGGTGAGGGAGCCAGCTAGAGAAGGTGCTGTTCTGGACCTTCTGCTTGTTAACAGAGAAGGTCTTGTAGGAGATAGAACAGTCAGAGGTCATCCTGGGTTTAGTGATCATAGAGTTTTTGATTCTTAGAGAAATAAGGAGGGGGGGTCATCAGAACTGCTAGCTTGGACTTATGTAGGGCAGACTTTGGCCTGTTCAGGAGACTGATTGACAGTGTCCTTTGAGAGGCTGTCCTGAAGGACAAAAGAGTCCAGGGAGGCTGGGCACTCTTCAAGAAGGAAACCTTAAAAGTGCAGGAACAGGCCATCCCCATGTCCCAAAAGACGGGCCAGCAGGGAAGAGACCGGCCTGGCTGAATGGAGAGCTCTGGCTGGAACTCAGGAGCAAAAGGAGAGTTTACGGCCTTTGGAAAAAGGGGCAGGCACTCAGGAGGACTACAAAGACACGGTGAAGCTCTGAGGGAAGAAAATTAGAAGAGCCAAAGCCCAACTAGAAATCAATTTAGCTTTAGCCGTAAAAGACAACAAAAAATGCTTCTATAAATACATTAACAACAAAAAGAGGATGAGGGAGAATCTTCATCCTTTATTGGATGCAGGGGGAAACATAGTGACCAAGAATGAGGAAAAGGCTGAGGTGCTTAATGACTTCTTTGCCTCAGTCTTTAATAACAGGACTAGTTGTTTGCTGGGTAGACAGCCCCTTGAACTGGAAGACAGGGATGGGGAACAGAAGGAGGCCTCCATAATCCAAGAGGAAATGGTCAGTGACCTGCTGCACCACCGAGACATACACAAGTCTATGGGGCCAGATGGGTTACACCCAAGAGT